>OOFG01060225.1:0-11954 GCA_900323295.1 Molva molva
TCAGACTAAATGTATTTTGCATTGATTTCCTACTTGCTGGCTCTCTTCAGGCATAGGATTCGGTTCAGTGGAACAGAATGGAGGACTCATCTGTGACGTATATTATTGTCTGCCCTCATCGTGGGATGGTTGTTATCACTGAATCAAGGCGAGGCGATCATGATTTGAATTCCACATTGCACGGGTTTATCTTCCTGCATTAGATAAATAAATGTTTTATCATAGACACACTAAAAAGATTAGGCAGATGTTATGGGAGAAACATTCCATTAAGGCTTCTACTCATTTGGTCAGTTAGCAGACTCTTTCAGTTTTTGTGCATTGCATTTGAACAAAATGTTATGCACTGCACATGTGGCTACAGGTGCTCATATGATACAGGTTGATGTAGGCCTACATACAATACATACAACGTGAAGGATACGGGGTATTACACACTATACATAAAATGAACCATGCCACAGTCAGCAACCTAGCACAAAGGCCCGCTACAGGTAATCAGCACACAAGTGAATATTTGGCAGAGTGTCAACTACTTTCCCATGGCCTTTTCCTCTCCCACTGCCTACTGAACACAACATGTATACTCGGGCGTTGGTCAATCCATACGCCTATATTTATGGAGGACTCATCTGTATATTATTGTCTGCCCTCACCGTGGGATGGTTGTTATCACTGAATCAAGGCAAGGCGATCATCATTGCACGGGTTTATCTTCCTGCATTAGATAAAGAAAGGTTGTACCATAGCACACTTAAAAGATTAGACAGATGCTGTGAGAGAAACATACCATTAAGGCTTCTACTCATTGAGTCAGTTAGACTCTTTCATCCAAAGCAATTTATGAGGAAATTATGATGAGGAAATGATGATGTTGAATGAGCAGATCAAGGTTATGCTCATGGATGTCTTCAGGTAGGCTGCAGACACCAGGGATCGAACTATACTCTGGACCGTTTGGCTGGGAGTTACAACACCCTTACCACTACACTATCCTGCCCTGACCAAGTGGTGAGGGCTTCAGCCACCGGCTTATACATCTTATAAGATCTCTTGTACATGTTGTAGATGTTGTCTGTTTGTGTAATTAAGTAAGGCTGCATCATGGCAAAAAGCTGGCACTAGAGCTGAAGGCCTATCTCAGTACAGCAAATTTGTCTTTCTTTATTACTGTCCGGCCTAGAGCTGCTCCTATTCCCAGCTAAAACTGAATCCAGCCCGGGACTGAACTGCAGTAATCCAGCATCAATACACAACAGCAAACGGCACTGACCCAGCAAGTTGCTTGCTGCTTTCAGTCAAGTGTAATCCAACTGGTGTAAGGTTACTTTGAACAGGCAGCAGAAGGAGGCATGGCTGAGTAAATACGGTTAAAAGTAATGTTTCTTAAAATATTAGTGATTTGGCTTTGGATAGAGAAGTACATGTTTGGAGCCTGTGATGTGGGCCATGTCTCTCCAGGAGGGAGGTCTAGAGCCTGTGGCGCTGCTGACCCCTGGAACCACAGCCAGCACTGGGCTCTCTGACAGGACAGCTGTGCTCCGGTGACACAGTGGGCTGGATCTTCGGAAAAGCTTTTATCTGTCAACCGTGAGTGTTTGCTTGTTTTGTTTTTTCCAGCAAAAAGTATACCCTAGGCCTAGTTTTACTTTGTTGATCGTTTTTTTGGAAAGTTATCAATTGGAATAAAATCATGTATTTTTAATAACATGGGTGCTTGAATGTTGACAATGTTGGAGCAGATTGGCCATTCTATACGGTGTACATTTGTTAGGACTTCTTAAAAGGCTTTCAGTTTTTATAAGGTAAACATCAATTAAATGTGTATTGCTGTGAAAGAACCATGTCATGGCTTTATTATGCAACAAATTCCTGGAGAATATTGGATTCGGATATAGAAACATAATAATGTCCTGATATTGATACGGTTCAAAGTTCAAAGTTATTACATTGAAAACTAGAACTGAGAATACATTGTATTGTCTACCAACTCTACCAACTCCCTGGGAAAGCATATTGCTGTAACTTCCTTTCTATTATTGTACTGTACAGCTGAATCCATCCCTAGAATATGGACAAAGGCCCACAACAGTAATCAGCCATACCCAGAACCCATGTTACTGGGGCCTGGAGTTGTAAATCTACTGGCAGTGCTACTGAGAAACAAAGCCAAGATTGATGTTGCACCGCCACATGCATTGCCCTTCATTGATGGCCAATTCATCCCTCAAACTCAACTGAATGGGGTCATCGTTTCTCAAGGTAGCCAAACTATTGGACTTAGCAGACATACCATAGGGCAATTAGCTTCAGAAGCAACTAGCCTCACGTCAGCAAATCTCTCAGCAACTCTCTTACATACTTATAATAGTAATTTGCTAAACTCAAGAGTCATCACGAAGATATTCGATCGGCCAGCACCTACATTGAAGATAGTAAGACGACATTGCCACATGTTGTCATTGTAGGACAGAGTAGGTTTTGTAACACGAATGCTGCCCTGTATACCTGCCTGGTATTCACACCTGAATGACATTCTGTTGGAGGATCCCCACAGGCAACAGAGGTGACGACAAAGCATATCTCCCATTGGAATCGCAACGCCAATGCAAGGCGAACATATTACTTACCAGATAATCCATGTATTTATGTCCAGTTGCAGCTCCAGTGATTAGTTTCCAATAATTCCGATAGTTTGCTTTGGCAAGTGCAAATGTAATAGATATAAGCACACGACGCTTTGTATTCCCCGCCTTCCGACAAGCAGAACAAAAATAAAATCAGCTTTAGGTTAAGATTACAAATAGAAACCGTCGCTGTCTGCTAAACTATACATCCAGCTAATAGTACAGCAGCCAAACGACTTGCTCAATAACGGCAATACCGCCTCGTTAGTTATGTTTTTGTGAATAAAGACCCTCTCGCCCACCGGCTGAGTTCTAGTTTTATCACACAACATCAGTGAGTGTTTGGTTGAGGAAACTATGAAGACTACAACGCTACGTCATTCAGAACGTACTAGCGCGTAGCGTGGTCACCTGACCAAACACATGGTCCCTATTTTCATTCTGTAAAGGGGACGCTGCATGTATCATTTACGGATCTATATCTAAAGTCATAGGTTGTACATTTTGCCTCAATGTGTGAAAGATGGAATTTAAAATAATTGTATAATATATTTTTTGTAGCCCGGTATCAGTGTAACCAGAAATGTTTTAATCCGCACATAAAATAAGGCCTATTCTATATCACAATTTATAGCATCACATGGAAATATTGAATAACCGTACTGTAAATTCATGAGATGTGAAAATATGCATACATAGTTTGGTCTTCCACGTGCAGCATAAGATACCTAGCCTATAAATGATTCAATACAACACGTATCTTCTTCTGTAGGCCTACATTTTAAGAGAGCTGAAATGGGCTCCAACAGCAGAACACATAATTGCATTGTCTTGCTATAGAGATAAACTAATGATGTCCATTTTTTTATTGCAGCTACTGTAGGGATAATACTGAAGGCCACATATACACGTAGTATAGTTTTAGGATTTATTATTATTATTTAGTAAAGTATGTAATATTATCAAACACTGTACGTATCGCATCCTGCTCCTAATTATAGAGCCACTGATGTTTGAAATGGCTGACCTCTGGTGGTTTGATGATTATAATGTCCTTTTTTCTTCTTTTAATTGTGATTGTATGGTCTGACCATTCACTGTGGTTTTTATATCTCCCAAGTGTATATAGCTAAATAAATCTATATATATTTATCAGAATCAAGATTTTATAACCAAATTAGATTTAATTAAACAGTTATGAACACACACCAATAGCCACAAGACGGCAGCATACTACTTTATATGAAGAATGGAGAAAGAACGCGAAAGAGGGAGGGAGGGAGAGAGAGAGAGAGAGAGAGAGAGAGAGAGAGAGAGAGAGAGACTTGTGAAATGGTTTTGCGAAATGCGGTACCTTGCACATAATTGTTGCCTGTTGCCTCATATACATATATTCGTGTCGTCTGCTTCACCGTGGTTTGTTAAATCGCAACATTCAAGCTCCTCCCTCTGGTTATTTGGTTCCTTGCTGTTGCATAGCGCTTCACTAGGCTGAGGGAGGATCCTGAATTTGAGCGTTATCCCGGTCTATCGTTACGCAATTTCCGGTCTCTTCCTTCCCATGAGTTATATACGACGGTTAACAGTACCCGGGACGAGAATAAGCAGAACACTACAAGAAGAAAAACGACAAGGGGAAAACAAAAGCGATTTCAGAAACATGTAAAGAAAACGGATATCCTTCTCTCTCTCTCTCGCCTCTTGCATCTAAACACATGTAATAGAAAGTCCCGCCCTCTATCTCGCCAATGAACGCCCATTTGGAGCATCGCGTTGCAGGCGTTCTGTCGTGAGATGAGAACGCCTGGGAACCAGGTTAGCGCTTCACAGAAAGTGCGGTAGTCGACAGCGCAGAGGCTCGGCGTTGCGGCTCATGCGCTGTGTGACCTCTGCAGTATAGAGCGAACCATCTCTAACGATTCCTGTAAGATATTTAATGATGTTGATTTCAATAACTGGAAAAATAACTCGGTAAAAGGATATACTTGTACGTTTGTACGCGGAGTTCCAGTAGTTTAGTGGGCTGACTGGAACACTGTTCACTTCGATTCGGTGCGACCATCCAGGTTGATGGTAAATGATGGCGCTAAAAGCAAGAGCACTATACGACTTTAATTCGGAAAACCCTGGAGAGATATCCGTGAGGGAGAACGAAATTGTGACTCTGTTTAGCGAACAGGACATCGAAGGCTGGTTCGAGGGAGCCAACAGCAAAGGGGATAAGGGATTATTCCCTGCGTCCTACGTGGAGATAGTAAAGAACGACACCGCGTCCACCACGGTCGTCAACAACAACAGCACATCTGGGAATGCTCTCCAGGGCTCTCGGTACACCAATGTACCCACCGGCTTCGATGCCTCATATCAACCTCCGAATAAAGTTGAGAACTCTTCATCTCCAGGCTACCCTGGAGGTTTCTCACCCCCGGGTCAACTACCACCGCAGAATGTTTACCCCGACAACAGCCAAGGCAGTGAAGATGATTGGTATGATGACTGGGATGACAGCTCCACGGTGGCCGATGAGCCGCCGAGTGGAATCCATCGTGATTTTGATGTGCCTTCGAAATACAGAGTGTCATCGGTGCAGAGAGGCGGTCCACAGCAAGCAAAAAGTTCCACGACCGTCGGTAAGAATTTGAACAGGTTCTCAACCTTTGTGAAGTCAGGAGGCGAAGCGTTTGTGCTGGGAGAAGCGGCGGGCGATGTGAAAGATTGGGACAGGATCTGCGTAGTGATGGGTCAATATGGCCCGCAATGGCAGGATAACCCGTACCCATTTGCCTGTACAATCGATGACCCCACTAAGCAGACCAAGTTTAAAGGCATGAAAAGCTACATATCTTACAAGCTGACACCCACACACACTCAAACCCAGGTGAATAGAAGGTATAAGCACTTTGACTGGCTTTACGCCCGCCTGGTGGAGAAGTTTCCTGTCATCTCTGTGCCACACATCCCCGAGAAGCAGGCCACCGGGCGCTTCGAGGAGGACTTCATCTCCAAGAGGAGGAAGGGCCTCATATGGTGGATGGACCATATGACCAGTCACCCTGTGTTGGCCAAATGCGACGTGTTCCAGCACTTTCTCACCTGCAACAGTACGGACGAGAAGGCCTGGAAGCAGGGCAAGAGGAAAGCTGAGAAAGATGAGATGGTGGGCGCCAACTTTTTCCTCACCATCAGCACCCCCGTTGCGCCTATGGACCTCCAAGAGGTGGAGAGTAAGATCGACGGCTTCAAGACCTTCACTAAGCGGATGGACGAAGGATCCATGCAGCTCAACGTCACCGTCAGCGAATTTGCCCGCAAACAGATCAGTGGTTTTAAGAAGGAATACCAGAGAGTGGGCCAGTCCTTTAAGATCCTCAGCCAAGCCTTTGAATTGGACCAGCAGCTGTACTCTGTTGGACTTAACCGAGCCATCTCTATCACTGGGGATGCCTATGAAGCGATCGGGGACTATTTTGCTGAGCAGCCCAGCAAAGATCTTGATCCAATCATGGATTTGTTAGCACTTTACCAGGGCCACCTGGCAAACTACCCAGACATCATCCACGTCCAGAAAGGTAAAACACATAATTAGTTAAATGTGTCACAACTCGCTACTCTTGATTACTATTATGATTGGTCAGTGTTATAGCTTCATAAAATTGTCTCTCAACAAATGTATATATTTTTGGGTGAACAAACAGGTTGTGGCCACAAACTCAACTTCCCACCAACCATACTCTTGTATTATGACCTTGAAGTGCAAAATACCAAAAAACTAAGCAAAGGGAGAGCCATTGTAACTAGGTGAAAACAAAACGAAAACATAAGCTGCTATTGGGTCACGTGAAAAACATTTCCATATTTTTGATAATGACTAACCCAGTAGGAATCTGAGTAAAAATTGCAGTCAGTAGTAGGGACCAACGTGGAAATCGAATTTAATCTTAAACAATCACTTTCCTAACCACAACAGATTCCTAATGATAGAACACATCTTGTCATTTCAGACATTTCAGTCATAATAAAATATATTATATTAGTATCCACTAGCCTATGTTTCCTCCCACATAGGCTAATTACTGCATACTACTGTAAGCTCAAAGATGCAAATGTGAAGAGTCAAGCATTAAAAAGGTATTTATGGACTGTGCACTAATATTTGTTTGCCCTCTAGTGTGTTGTTGTTGTCAGACCATACAGCTGCCAATGCCACTGTGGCTCATTTGACTTTGCAATTCAAATAGCCTAGTAGGTAATGTTTGCATTGGGAGAATTGAACCACGTGCTCCATGTCTAGTGTCACTCCAGAGACTGCATCACATGATGGAAGCCTCGTCTAGCTGGGTTTTGTTTGATTTTTCCATGGCTGCTGAGCAGTCATTCATGTACAGATATTTATTGAGGTCAGTAAGGCAAAACCAACCGTATACAAGGACCAGCCGCCCACAGAAAGAAACATACATTTTTCCCATTGTGTGGCCAAATGTCAGTCTGTCAAAGATGAATACGGTTATGTAAGGGTCAGACACTATTGAAACACAGCATAAAGATTGGCGTCATAACCCCCTGTTTATAATACAAAATAATGTAACACACTTCTTTGCTTTGCAAGGGGAGAGCCAGAATGAGTATGCTTATCTGCCTAATCAGCATTCAGGCTGTCCGCTTGCTGACTGGTTAATAACTGCATTCCCAACCTTACTAAACTGAATAAATGGTTTTATAGTTTTCCATTAATTCAGCAGGACCCTCGCTGAATACAAAGAAATGGTTTTGTTTGACACACATTCATAAGCGGAAATGGGACCAAACCAACCAGACAATGGCGAGATCAAATGATAATGCAAACAAATCCTCTTCATAAAAGCTGATACATTTTATGTCCAGTCATACTTGATTGTAAATTGTCGGAGACAAAGTTTGCCCAGCACGTGACTAAACTTCAAACATGTTATAGGCAAGAGATTTTTTCATCACCAGTTAAAACAGCTTATGGTTTCCAAAAGTTGTGAGAAAAGGGCCAGGAGGTTCATTTTTCAATTTGAAAAAGGACTAAACCCATGATTTAAATGAGCTCACATTAGCCTAGCTTCTGTTGAAATCCTGGTTTGCCCTGAAGGAGACCAGGGAATTTGGGCCTTGAGTGCTTTTGGAATGCGTTTGGAAATTTCATTTGTTTTACTGTTCTCAAGTCACACCAGGAAACCTGCTTTGGTACAAAAGCACCCTGATAGTAGACATTACATGTAGCAGCCTACACAGCCGATTAGAAGATGATCAGATTATGCTATGAAGCAAGCATATAATGTAATAATGGAACTCCTTCTTATTTGAGTCTATATAGCACTCAAATGTCCCGATGGAATTAAGCGAATATTGTCCCTTTCTTTTATAGTGGAAAATTTGTCATAGTTTTAATTCAAGTCAAAACACATTTGGCAGCAAATGAGACAAGAATGGAGGCTAGTTTAAGATCAGTTGGATGTAAACATGTGATTCAAATATGGCGGTGCACCAGTGGTTATACAGTGTTCAAAGTAATGACCTTACACACTGTTAACACCCATGCCGTTCATTCTTCAGCTAGCACTACAAAGCCCCCTGGTATGTAAAAAAACTGCTAATGCTGCAACATGGAGATGCCTCTAATTACTGAGGGGGGGCTTTTAATGAAACTGTAAACGCTGGCAGCCTATAGTTCACTGACATGTCATTGTGGTGAGGATAATACCGTGCAGCTGGGAGCTCACATCATCCTGAAAAGAAATCTGGTAGAACCGCAGTGTTACACAAACCTCCTGTCCTGTGCCCTCTGTGCACAGGACCAAAGCCAGGCCCTGCCTCTGCCTTTTTACCAGACCTACACCTACTCATCACCTTTTTTTTGCCTCCATAGATTTATATGGGCTTCCTTCCCTTTAATGGACAGGAGGGGCGGAGAGAGACAGGAAAGTGTGGTAGAAGAAGAGAGCGAATGACATGTAGTATAGCGTCGCTTGATCTGAATCGAACCTGTGTGGCTATGAAGATTTGTTGCCTACATGGTTATCCCGTTGCTTGTTGTTTTCTTATCAGCATTGATTGATAGATACATATATAGATATTCAGCTCTTTGTAGGTTAACAATGTTTTTTACTTTGTCATGTTGCTGAATGCTCGAGACAGAGCATCTGTTTCTTCGCTCTACGGCATTGAACAGCCACCAGCTGACCACATCCATGTCATGATAAACTAAGGTAGACTTTTATATGGTGTAGGTTTGTTGCTTCCCCCCCACCCCTACTTAAGTATGAAGAATGTGAAGTGAATGTTTGCTATTAGTAGAATCCTACTTATCAGTGCCATTTTTAGCATCAGGTCAGCAGTCAGCACATGGAACTGCCAGCAGACAGTCTGTTTTTATTTGACCAAAATGGTAACAACTAGAAACCTGAGTCTCCCCCCTGGGGGCATCGAGCCTCACTCTATCGATCTCTTGTCTCCATGGAGACGCCATTAACTGAGATCACGTAGGCCAAGTTGCCAATGTGAACTCATAATAGGACATTGATGTATTTGGCTTTGCTGGATGAATTATATTTGTATATAGATGTATTTGTAGCCTATTGGGAACCTTGTCTTCGGCGGTTTCGGGAATTCATTTTTCCCAAAAATGAATTCACAGCTGATGCTAGGGGAAGTTGAAACTGAGTAGCAAATGTATGACCACACAAGCTAGGTTAATAATAGATTTCTTCACAGAGGAATGGCTTTCCTAAAATCATGTTTCTTAAAAATAGAATGCTTACTGAGACATATATAATGATTTGGTAAGTCAGCAAAAAGTCATTTTCCGTTTAATTTAACAAAATGGATCCTTTGGAATCCAAGGGTATGGGAGACTAAAAAACTGCTATGTGCCATTCAAATATGTTTCTCTTCATTAGATAATCCAATGTTTGCTTTTGTCATGATAAACAACATTAAGTATATAGAAACCAAGAATGGGATTGATCATTTAATTTTTAACAATTATTAGACTAAATACAGACCCAACTGCTAGATAAGGAAAGTAGGATAAGAGATATTATAGAAAACGTGCTTTGCCATGTTTTGACATTGATTTATCACTCAGAGATGTTCTCTAATTTCCTATGTAGGGACGAGTAAGGTGAACATTGGTACACATTACTATTTCACCATGTCTACTCTGGAAACTGTTGTCACCAACATAACAAGCAAGTCAGAATGCATGGCATTTGTGACATCATGACATTGTCACAAATGGTCGTTTTAATGTGAATTATCCCCTTTAACCTAACCTTTGCATTAGTCAATAAGCCTTCATTGTTGCCAGGAAGCCAATAGGGCTGGGGCAATTCTTCCATCCAAACACCAGACAGAAATAGCATGGATGATACATGTCTAAATTATTCCCAAAGTAACTGTTGGTAAAACCAACATTCCATTACACAAACAACCGAAAATAATTAAGCATTGTCATTCCGGTCACATGAGTGTGACTCTGGTGTCAGGTCGCGGGCTAGCAGTCGCAAGATGTTATGTAACCAGGCATTATGTAATGGCTGGATGGGCTGCCTTCCATCCACGCATGATGGTTTGCATAGGCCATTATGGACTGAGGCACTAATTATTAATAATGTGACTGCTTTTAAAGCAGTGTTTCACTTGTAAACACACAGACACACACCCAGACACACACGCACGCACGCACGCACGCATGCACACACACACTAGATTACTTTTAAAACATGGTAAACATCATTGGAACTCACCCTGAAGTCATTTTTCAGAAAAACTGGTTCCTTGTTCCTTGTTTTTCCAAAGTACGGTGTGAGCCTGCGTCTCATTCCCTTCTCCTTCTTATCATGGTCTTTTTAGCATGGGTGAAACCCCAGTAGATACTGCCAGAAGGAGCACAGTCTTTATCGTTTTTTTTTTATTTGGTTTTAAATGGCATTTCTTTTGGATACATAGAAAACAGTAATCCTTTTTTTTATGAAACAGATACAGGCATATTTCGATTTATACAATGTGTATATATAGGCTACTTAGATTGTGCATGTATATACATAATACAATGTGTATATATAGGCTACTTAGATTGTGCATGTATATACATAATACAATTGGGGATAAGTGTTATACCAGCAGGCTGCAAGCATGGAGTTTTGCACTTTGTTGGCACTTTGTCTGCAGAAACCACGACTGTGAAAAGAGTCTCCATTGGAAACCCACAGACTTCAGTAGAACCTTCGCAGACTATATGACTAAAGGGGGGTTTCGTTAGCCTACTCCTATTTATTTAGTGGCCATAAAAGATTTTGTTTGTTGGTATCGTTTCATTGAATAATTATAATGATGAGCAAAATGCTAGATAAATGGGAATTATGGAGCAGTTGCACAGCTGTTTTAAACCAAGTTTGACACTCTCTCAGGCTTAAGGAACTACCAGATTTGACTTGTCTGTAATATACCACTAATACACCAAACCAAGTTGTTGTGTTGGTACTGCTGGGTTTTTCTCATACTTGATAGATTAACAACGTGGGCACAGGGAGGTCTTAGTCATACTCTGTACATTTCTTATTAAAATAAACACTTTTTGGGGCAAATGGTGAATGCCCTAACATGGATGTTTAGGAAAATGCCTTTTGGATGACCTCTAGTCTAATATTTATAGTTCTCAAGCACTTCCCCCTCACATTTTCCCACAGTTATAGTTTTGGTTCAAACAGAAGTACAGGCAGAGTTTTTGAAAGAAGGATTCAAGTCGAGTACTGGTTAAATGCATAAGATGATATCTGACCACTTCACATCCTGAATATAACCAAACCTATAGTGTGTTATATTGTGATGGACAGATTTTTTACTTGGTTTTTTCTACTTTATACCCTTTTCTCAGTATACCGTCTCTAAAATTCAGATGGCCCACATGTGTTCTCCAACATCTTAATACATTTCCTTTCAGTGAACTTGTTTCCTGATGGGGTTTTTCTTTTAAATATTTTTCCATTTGCGAAAGAGTCATAAGAAAACTACAATAAGCCCGACCTAAACCACACGACTCTGCCCTCCCCTCCCTCCTTCCTCGCAGGCGCCCTGACGAAGGTGAAGGAGAGCCAGAAGCACGTGGAGGAGGCCAAGATGGAGGCCCCGCAGGCGGAAGGCATCAAGGAGCGCTGCAACATCATCTCCTTCGCCACCATGGCGGAGATCCAGCACTTCCACCAGATCCGCGTGCGCGACTTCAAGGCCCAGATGCAGCAGTACCTCCAGCAGCAGATCGGCTTCTTCCAGAAAATCACGGGCAAGCTGGAGGAAGCCCTGCAG
>OOFG01060227.1:0-13379 GCA_900323295.1 Molva molva
CTGAACCTGACCCCCATGTCCCCTGAACCTGGTGCAACTAACGCTAGGCTTTTCCTGTCGACATTTCCTACGATGCATTGCCGACCTCTGACCCTAATGCATCCCTTGTAACCAACATGTTGCAGCTGCAGAGAACACACAACCAAAGAAAATCAATGATGTGTAAAGTACACTATAAAGTAAATAGTAGGGATGCACCAATCAGCTTTTTATAGGCTGATACCGATACCGATTGTTTTCTAATAGTGAAACCTTTATTAGTGTGGAGTTTCATATGAAATCCTTGTGTGCCGTTATATAAGGGTTCATAGTTGGCACGATATGAGCTATTGTTCATTTGTTGAGCCGACGGAAATGCGTTGTGCCCTTTAAGACAGTCACGCTCTGGAGACACAATAGCATGGAAACACAGAGCACTGAGAGGTTTAGTTTGGACTTATTAAGAGTGGAGCCACACGGTTCTCTGACGTGTCTATAAGTAAAGACGTAGAGGAACGTTGAATAAATGAAACATCACTGGAATCAGTGGGATTACTGTTCACTGGAATGAGTCAGGCCAACACACTCGCACACTAAGGAAGCTATATGTATAATACACACCCAACACCGATTTAATCCAACAAATAATCATATTTAATAGTATCGCCAGTGATACGCTCCGCACATAACAATATGCGCAGGCAGTGAAAAGGACGGCTATGCTGTTCTCGGTCCTCTACCAGGAGGAAGCAGCTGTGGTAACTGCGCTTTGGAAAGCAAATAATAAAGAGTTAACCATAGAACTGTAATAACAGTCCTATGGTCATTATTGTATTGTACGTGAATATAGACTAAATGGTTGAACTGATGTTACTGCATGTGTCTGGTAGGGGTGGGCGGTATACTGGTTTGAACGTGACTACCAGTATTATGTTCTGCCACCATATGGATTTTACTATTGTGGCAACCCGGCTGTGGCCCAGCGCCCCAGGCGGCCCAGGGGAGAGGTGGTAGATGGAGTGTACCGCCCATCTCCCCCAGCCGGCGCCCGTGAGCACATTAGCGCTGGCCCCACTCAGCGCGATGTGAAACACCTGCGACGGAGCGGGAAGAACGCAGGCAAACGCGGGACTCAGGAGAGGTATTTAAAAAGCCATTTTACAAACTGTAAGGGAGGCTCGTGTGTTACAGAGCGGAGAACGCACCCGAATCCGTGGATCGCCTCGAGAGGGCCGGACGCAAGCCAGGGATTATTACCTTGGACGTTCGACCAGAGCTGCCCTGGAGAAAGGACGGACCGGGCGCAGCATCCAGGAACACTGCCCTGGGTTAACCCTCCGGAGCGAGAGTGAGGCGGTGTTACCGAGCACCGGGCTGGAGTACGCGATCGCACATCAGAGGAGACCGGCCGGGGACAGTGTCTGTAACTCCTCCGTGGCTCACGGAGCCAGAACTCTTTTTGTTTTGCGTTGGGTGCCGCCCATCGCATGTTCTTTTTGTTGAATAAAATTGCCTTCAAGGCTTTACCGGACGCTAACTTGTGTTAATTGGGGGGAAGGCGGGAGTCTCTCAGAGTCGGGTTACCACACTATACCTAGGATATCGTTATATATTCATCAATTCTTTGTTGACCTATTTTTCATAATAATAAATAATAGCAGCCATAATAATAATGACAGTGACAGTATGTGTACGTGTAATAAGAATAATAGCAATTATGTATACCAAGAATAATTGCAGCAATAATAATAGCAGCAATAATAATAATAACAGTGACAGTATGTGTTTGTGTAATAATAATAGCAGCAATAATAACTAGGACTGCAAGCAGTCACACAAGGTATTCACAGCCCACGCACCGCCTATCCCAGCGACCGCCCTCTGACGTCATGGAATGAGCTATCAACACAAAACTTTTTACACATGTTGACGGAGGTGTCCTCTATGTTCCTGGCAAGTTTCAAGTTCCTACCTCCTTCTGACGTGGACTTGCGATGGAAATGGAGCATTAGCGCTTAGCCTAGCATTTATTGAAATTTACACTGTGTCGTCATTTGTTGAGCTATTGACCCACAATTGTTATACAGGTGTTAAGGGGGGGGCCTCTATGTGCATGGCAAGTTCCAAGTTTCTGCTCCCTTCTGAAGCTGACCTGTGGTTGATAGAACAATTTTCGCTAATTAGCATATATAGAATTTGCCATAACTCTGCCATTTTTTACACAATGAATACCAATTCGAGCGTTTTGAATAAGACAAGTCCATAGATCATGCTTATCTAAGCTGTTCCTCAATTAAAGATATGGTTCTGAAGAAGAAAAATGTTGAAGTTTTTCGAAATTTTTACTGTACAGCAAAATCTATCCTGACGGACATTATGGGTCCCAATGGCAAAAATCTTCAGCATGCAAAATAAGCACACCAAGTTTCAGAATTTTTAATCAATCGGGGCGGCCATGACGAGCGTTTAAATAAGACCGGAAGTTATAGCGCCCCCTATGGGAATTCCGGCACAAAACTTTTTCAAGACCTGTTTATCAGGGATATATATATATCCCCCAAATTTGAAAACTTTTGACCTGTGCACCGCAGAGATATAGGCATTACCAATCCGGAATAATAATAATAGCCAACCGCTAGAATAACAATAGGTATCCACAGATACACTGAATACCTAAATATAGTTGCATGCAACGATAACGGGGTCCTACAATATGGCGAGCATGGTGGCCATGGCCTAATGAATACATCATAGTAGACATTTGATTTCGTGCCTCACAATATGTTTGGTCGAGGTTAATTCCAACAGTAGACCTCCTGCACAAAATTGCTTAGCATTGCTGCCACACACTCTACCACTGAGGCACATGCAAGGATCAACCAGCAGGGCAGAGCAGACTACATTTGGAGAACGAGGAGTCTTCCATTCTTTGCACAAATGGTGAGCTTTGTAAGTACGGTAAAATGGCACTGGTATGCCATAAAGACAGGTTATCCAGAAGTACAAATATCAAAACATCATTGACCATGTCTCTAAGAAAAACAGGGGCAATAAAATGTCATGACATTTCTGACAACAAATTTGGTTGAGGTCAGACTTGAACCTTGAACCTCCTCCTCCTCCTCAGCCCCACGCTCTACCCCACGCTCTACCTGAGCTACAGGGACATATTGATCAGCGGATCAGAGAAGGAGCAGTATTCCATTCGTGGTACAAAAGGTGAGCTTGGCAGGTATGGTAAAGTGGCATTGGTATGCCATAAGAGCAGATTTACCAGAAGTAAACTTTGGAGTGTGTGGTTGACGGCTGGTTTTAGTCAGACTGATTAGACTCTGGGGCTGGTTGAGGCTGCACACCTGTTGTGCATTGAACAATCAATGTGCACAGGTTAAACAAGCCATCACCACACACTTGAGAGATGTCCTACATGGCAGCATGTAGGACACCTCATCTAATACCTGCTCTGTGAATCATTTATCCTTCAAACTCTGCATAAACTTGTTTTAAACATCTGCAAACTGAAACATTACCAACAATGTCTCTCAGACAAACAGTGGCATAATGTATTTCATAGAAATTGTACATTATTTTTGGCTGTGGTCAGACTCGAACCCACATCCTCCTGCTACTAAGCCCCACACTCTATCACTGAGCTACATGAACATTATATAGTATGTTAGTGAGCTTGGTAGAAGGGCTGTGCGATAAGGACAAAATCTTCTATCAGAATATGGGTCATTTCATATCTCGATAACGATATATATGTCGATATAGTACATTTTCTGTAAATTCTATAAAAAAAAGGTCTACCCAGAATAACCACATGCCTCGTGACTACTTTTTAATAATCCTATCAACTAAATACAAATGAAAGGCACTTTCTCTTTTCTCCTTGTATTTGGAAGTGACTGAGCAGAACTGTCACAAATAAGGAACAAAAGAGAAGGGATGTTGAACATATAAAACAAAATAAACTAAAAAACACTTTCGATTCTAAGAAATCCCCAATAGTGCAGCAAATAAACATAAGTATATGAAAATAAATCATCACCCTGTTTCAGAAATCTCCAGTACTGCAGCCAGTAAACCAAATAAGTACAATATCAATATAAAATATCAAAAACAAATATAAAAACTCTCGTTTCAGAAATCTCCAACAGACATCCAATAAACAACATAAGTACTCGGCGTAACTGGGCTCGTCCACAGGTCCATTGTTAAGGTGTGTGTGAACCCACTGATCAGCTGGAATTCAAACACTTTAGGAGATAAAAAAAAGAAAAGTGTTTTGGGCTGAGCGTTCTAGGAAGGCGGGGGGCGTGTTACGACCCATGGCAACTTTGTGATACTTTTTTAGTGTCGTCGTTGTGTATGAGCGTTATAATGAGCGATGTTGTATATGAAAGGCGCCACACACCGTGGGGTTAGACTGAGCTTAACCCTCACTCGGACACGGACATCCGAATAAACGGCTGCTCAGACGGAGCTCCACACATCCACACACACCGTAGCGTTACACTGAGAAGGCTGCTCAGACGGAGCTCCACACATCCACACACACCGTAGCGTTACACTGAGAAGGCTGCTCAGACGGAGCTCCACACATCCACACACACCGTAGCGTTACACTGAGAAGGCTGCTCAGACGGAGCTCCACACATCCACACACACCGTAGCGTTACACTGAGAAGCCCAACCCTCTCTCGGACGCCATCATCAAAATCAACGGCTGTCCAGAACGAGCTCCACATATCCGCACACTAAAGACTCTTTCAACTCGTTTGAGATTTGCTTTTCTTTCAAAAGATTGCATCTTCTGACTCTTGTTCTGCCTCAGACTGTTGCGGGACGTTCGTTCTGCTTCACGCTCCTCCATGTTTGTTTCTGTATTTGTCGCGCACGTGTAGTGAACGTAAAGCAGGGTCAGAATGACCTAAAATACTGCCGTAAAGTAAAATAACGATAGGAACAATAGAGGGAAATATCTATTGATAGACATTTTTCTCTCGTCCCCCGATATATATATCGTTATATCGCACAGCCCTAGTATTAGTTTCGATAGGTCTTTCTTACTTAAAAGATAAGTAAGAAATAAGTAAAAAAATAAGTACGAATATTGAAAAAACAACTCTTAAGAATGCACCAGCCTCACCCAGTTACTGGTACTTTTCCACATTGTTGCATAAATCTGCGTAACCCGCCCTTGACCCACATGTGCGCTTCGAATTACAAAAACAGACCAGTGATGACAGCCTCCCCTGCATTCTCTGCACCAATCAGACATCTTCGTCTCCAAATGCGGAATGAGGGATCAGGAGATAAAAATAAAAATGTTAATTGGTTTCTCCTGGGGCTAAGGGATTGTGACCGATACATGGGGTTGCTAATAAGATTGTGGAGATTCATGAAAGTTACTTCTAAATTAAACAAAGGGTTTACTGGAATGAACAATAAACTACGAGGTTGGGTCAGGGAAGCTACAAGACTTCAGGGTGAGCCTGGGCCAAAATAATAAACACAAAAGGACCTTCAAACAAAATAATCTTTTGAAATGGTCAACAGAAAAACATCAGGCAAGCCTAGCTCCCCAGCTCAAGAGAAAGAGGAACTGGGGCACCAAATGAGAGTTCCCCTGACACCCCTCACATCTTAAAATAATTAAGAAAAGCACAAAACCGAAACTGGCAAACCAAATAAGTCCAGGATGGCCACAGTGGAAACAACCCACACCTGTTTACAGACACAGACTACAGGCTGACGAGAAGGAGGGACAGGAAGAGCAGTGGGTTGTTATCTGTGTGCTTCACACAGGATCCCACGAATACCTCAAAGTGCTGTGCAGCACGTAGCACAGCAAGAGTCTCCTTCTCAATAGCAGAATACTTCAGTTGGTGTTTATACCATCAAGTGGTCCAGGTAAGCACTGCAGTGGCCATCTGCTAACACTGTATTGGCTAACATTTGGAAGGTAGCAGGTGCTCTGCGCATCCTGAAGGCCATCACCATGTATTGCAGGACGTTATCGTGGGTAACGTATGCAGAGATTTCTGCAGCACGGATTGTAAGAGGAACATGCCATTATCCTTTCAGCAAATCTAGTTTTGTAACATAGCTGGCAGACCCGATGTTATCTATACTAACCTCCATGCATGGCAAGGGGGATTAATCTGGGACTGCAAAATCTTTTACTTTACGCTAATCTGTGCGTAATATGGCAGTGGTATTCGTTTTGGGAGCTAGAAAGCAAGGGGAGCAAACCAAGTTGGTAAACCCTGAATTGAATTAAGTCCTCCTCATCCTCTTGTGGTTTTTCTGGGAAATGGGATAAGAAACGAGGCAGCTTGACAAAACATCAGAGTTTGTCAATAGACCACACTGTTGAACTGTGCTGCGCAACTCCAAGCCGCCCTCACCCCAATCATCCACCCCCTCGGCAGAGTCCGGAACCGCAGCAATCAGTGCAATAGGAGGGATAGCATGCCTGCCATCAGACCGACCTGAGGGGGACTCTGGAGTAGAGCTTCAGCCTGCTCAGACACAGGACAGGCATTTAGGATCAGGATAAAAACAACATGGTCCGTTTCACTCAACTTCTTGGCTGGAAAGACCGGGCAACAGCCTTCTCGTCATAGTGACGCCTCATCGACTGTTAGGAGGAGGGAGGAGGCTTTCGCAAAACCTTAGACGGTGCATTTGGGCCAGTAGACATCAACTGTTCTTTAAGGACCTTCAGAGGACCTCATCAGAATTGCGATAATACTCATTTAGCAAAAATAGTTGTAGGCCGACCGACTCTACCTGCACTCTTCTCTTGATCTGAAAATGGTGTGTATGGAAGCCATGTGACGGGGCTAGCTACACGTCCTAGGCTGCACCTGTGGCTTTAGCCTGCCGCCAGGGGTTGGATTGGAACAGAATGGTTGAAATAACTTTTACATAGTTCTATATTTAAAAAAATACATAACCTGTCCTGGTGCAGGGCGACCGTTCGGGAACTCTGGAGACCACCTCCTAAACCTCTGTAGACCACCTCCTAAACCTCTGTAGACCACCTCCTAAACCTCTGGAGACCACCTCCTAAACCTCTGTAGACCACCTCCTAAACCTCTGTAGACCACCTCCTAAACCTCTGTAGACCACCTCCTAAACCTCTGGAGACCACCTCCTGAACCTCTGGAGACCACCTCCTAAACCTCTGTAGACCACCTCCTAAACCTCTGGAGGCCACCACCTAAACCTCTGGAGACCACCTCCTAAACCTCTGGAGGCCACCTCCTAAACCTCTGGAGACCAGGTGTCATAGGGTCTTCTCTGCCGGACCCCTGGCGATGCCGGGGATGACCCCAATCGGTCGCTTGGAATTTTTGGCATGTTCTGGTCCATGTCCCCCGATCAACTCAGCAACAGGGGGTCTTCCAAAGACCAGGTCCGGTAAGCCAGCAGGATAAGGGATGGTTGTCCCAGTCCCGCTGGTGGTCTGTAGTCTAACTGGGTGACCAGGGTCTGGCTTACAGCTTACAAATATAACATGTGCTAAATATAGCATACTCTACATGTCTTTCTAATCAATTGTAAGAAAATACTGTTAATGAGTATTAAAGCCACAATGTGTAAGATTGAGCCGGAGTTCTGTCCACTGAACTGTGTGACCCAGGCTAGCATCGGCTGGGGGGTGAGTGGGAGGGCTTTTGGGAGGATTGACAGTAAGATTCTTGTCACCTGAAAGGGATCATGGATTTATGTCATGAATACTTACCTGAAACACAAAACCAGACCAAAGCGCTGGTAGAGATTATGGTCACACGGTTTAACACGGGTTAAATGGGTCAATCTAAATTACGAAAGCAGGGTTGCATCCCTAACTGTGTGGTAGGTGTTGCCATTTTTCAAGTTGATGGCCATGATCGATTTTGAAAGGTACATACCAACCAAGCTGTATTATTCTATGGAACAGCGCTGGTAAGGTAGTTTAACCGCAGTGATGTTGAGGTATGATTGGTAGTTCCGCACATAAGAAACACAAAACAATGACGTTTTAAGGAAAGTGTAAGGTGTGATTTGCCAACCTGCCAGCGGTTCTGCCTGCAGTGGCGCTGAATGTGCCCTGGGGGTCCATAGGCCCCGAACACCGGGGGTCCATAGGCCCCGAACACCGGGGGTCCATAGGCCCTGAACACGGGGGTCCATAGGCCCCGAACACCGGGGGTCCATAGGCACACCGGGGGTCCATAGGCCCCGAACACCGGGGGTCCATAGGCCCCCGGTCAGCATCCACAGCGGCTGGCCCCTCCTCCTCCGGTGGGCCGATCGGCTCCGGGGTTAACGGGCTGCTTCTCCTTGAAGGATGACTTCCACCTCCTCCGCTTGGGCCATGGCATCATCTAAAGTGGTCTTCCACCTCCTCAGCTTGGCCATGGCATCATCTAAAGTGGTCTTCCACCTCCTCAGCTTGGCCATGGCATCATCTAAAGTGGTCTTCCACCTCCTCAGCTTGGCCATGGCATCATCTAAAGTGGTCTTCCACCTCCTCAGCTTGGCCATGGCATCATCTAAAGTGGTAGGGCAAGCCAGTCTCCCAGCGTGTCGTAGGGCGTTGGGCTAAAGGGCCCTCAGAAAGCCCTCTAGTGGCCATGTTGTGTGAGGCCTGGGCGCTAGCTGTTGAACATCAGCGGCCAGGAGCCAGAGTTGTTCTCCTCTGAAGCGGAAGCTCAAAGCTCACCAACTCCATTTCCAAACTTCTGAAATCAAGTGCAACACGAATGGCTCGATAAAGATGGGGAAAATAACTCACTTTGCAACAAACGGTTTGTTCAAACGCTTCACATATTCAGTAAGGTGTATCCTTACCTTCGGTGTTGTGTTGTTAGGGGCCGTCCGGGAAGTGCAAGGGACTGTCTGGAAAGTGCAAGCAGCATCATTTCAGGATACTGAAATAAAAATGTTGAAGCCAACCATTGCTTTCTGGGGAACGTGCTGTTCGGATTCTTTCACATAACCAAATAAGAGAGAAACATAACCTTTTACTTCAGATCCTCCATATAGAACATATTTGTTGGTTCTTGGTTCTATTTCCGATGTTAAGTACAGTGTTTGTAAAGAAGCTTTGTCTCTTTAATCCCATTCAGATGCAGCAAAGAGCTGACTCAAGAAAGCATGGTAATTACTTTATTTTACTTCCTTTAGTTTTAAGCTTGAGACACATTCAGACTTTTCATCATACTACACGTCACCACTAGACACAGTGAAAGGCCCGGAGGGTTTGTGATCACACATAGTGTAAAACCAGTGAAACACTAGTGAAACACTGTTGCACAAATGTAAAAGAATTTCAGTATATTCAAATAGACTTCAGGAATATAGACCTACTACAACACAAAGTATTTGAAATCCAGTGTCCAGTGTTCAAACTAATGCTTAAATGATAAGTTTTGTTTTGACTTTCAGACAACCGTTCCAGTGCCCCTACAGCCGAATAATCAGCTATGTAAGACATTCCCACATTCCCAGCTCATAATTACAGCAGAACTATGGGTTTATTGATGCATTTGTTTATTTATTTCAGGGATGGCTTCCATTATCATCTTGGCTTGCGTCATGGTTGGCGCATTACTTTTCTTCATCTACAAAAGGAAAAAGCAAAGCTGTAAAGGTAGGCCACACTGTAAAAAAAAAAAAAACGTAAAAAAACGGTAATATTCTGGCAGCTGGGGCGCCAGAATAATACAACAATTCAATTACCTATAAATATGGTCGAACACTGTTATAATACAAATAATCAGGATTAAATTGCAAAAGAAAAAAATGTTATAAATTGGATTTTTTATTATAATTTTACGTGAAAATCTTGTCGATTTAACCGAATGTCATCCGATTTTTTAATTTAATAAAAGTCCCCACGCTCTCCCCAATTGTTGAAAATTCCCCACTGGCTCCTCTGTACTAAAGTCTATAGTGTCCCGTTAGCTAACGACAGCGCCCGCCTCGTTGTTTCCGTCTAGCGCGCCTTACATCTGTGCCAATCTTTGCTTTCAGTCACTTAATTGCTTAGATAAAACAATCAGACGTAAAAGGCTTTACTAAGCGTTCACAACTAACATAGCGCTCGATGAAACGAACCACGCTCTGCACTACGGTTTGCCCCTAACAAAAACATACACAAAGCATGATGGGAACATGGCATAAACTGTAGCCCCGCCCCCCGGCGCTACATATCGATAACTCCTCCCCCCCGACCGTTGCCGTTGTTGTTCAAAATTATTGAAACATTCAGATTTTAATAGAAAACAGGCCTTGCCCTTCATAGGCTACTTATTTGACTGTTAATTGTTACTAAATGGTTCTAATTTTGAAATGTATATACAGTATTAAACTTGAATTTAACAGTTTCATCTTTTTAATAAAAAATAACTAATTGAAAAATGATGATACATTTGCGAATGTATTTTAAGTCTTTTTGTGTGAAAAAGTTAATTTTCTTCAAATAAATGGACTTTTATGGTTATTCACAGTTTCATGTTTCTCATGTTATTTTACATTAGACATGTAAATTCCCGGTCTATTAAAAAATTATATTAAAATCTATAAAATTCTGTGATATTACAGATTTTTTTTTACAGTGCAATTAAAGCTGCACTTTCTGTTATTTTTGTACAAGGGGGCCTAAGTATGTGACCCATGCAGTCCTCAATGTCCTTTTACAAATCCTACGCTCATTATATTGATCTGGAATGGAGTAACTTTACCAGCACAGTACGGTGAGGGGGTAAAACAAGCCTAAGAGGGTTACAGGAAAGGGTTTAGAACTGATGAAAGGACCATCTGCTTGTCTTTTTATTGAGTGCTACCCTAACCCTAACCCCAGAGCTGAGGCACAATAACAAGGCTGAACATAGACGGACTAGCGGGTGTACGGTCGTCTGTATGACAGAATTCATCTTGAGCTAATGTTCCCTTCTCCATATTGTGCACACCTCTCACGTGGATAGGGCTAATTGCAGATGGAATCAGTAATTTGCCTATTTTGAGTCAACATGATGGCGAGGAAGGGAAAGCCGTTCTGAGTAAGTTTTAAAGATGGCTTCCGCTGCTAAGCTCAACGCTCAAGCTACCCGCGCTTTTGTTAAAGCCTCATACAGAAGAAGACCCGCTACAACCATGAAATGCTGCTTTCTCCGGTTGTGCTGCCATATTGCAACGCAAACCGCAGATATTGTTGTATCACTTTCAAATGATGTCGTGATTGATCCAACTCAAAAGGCCCATATTGCACCAAGGTGTTTCCTTCATTTCTTAGGACCCAACTTATTTTTGTTTGCTATAGATTAAAACTATAGCAAAATATGGGCCCTTTAAATTGGATGTGAGTTTTTGTGTGCATTTACATTCCTTATTAAAGACAACATGAAAAGGCTTTTCAGAGCTTCCCTAATATGCAGTATTATGTGAATTTCTATGCAATTTGACCCGTGGGATTTAAATGGACCAAGCCAAAGTGACAAAATGTCCCCTTCCTCATAGCTGTCTTCAGCTATAGAGGAAGTAAGGTGTATTGGATGTGGGTGTAATGACCGTTTTCAGTTTTCATGTTGACTTTAATATTGTCCTCTTGCAAGTGCAGGTGCTCTGAACTTCCCTCTAGATGCTTGATGTTGGATCTCATTCCACCTTTAATGACATTAACAGTCCCTCTTTGGTACGCATGGTAAACCTGATTCTAAAGGTCCAGGAGTGCATGCGGCACCACTGCGGATGGTCCTGGACGATCTGGACGTCCTGGAGGAGCTCATAATCCTCCTGGACCCAGAAGGCAATGGTGTGAAATGCACCAGACATCTGGCATCTTACTGCTCCTTCCCCTCCACCTGGATCAACTACACCTACTCCATGAGGGACAGCAAGAGCCCCTTGAAAACCGTGTTGGAAGGAGTGACGACTAAGAACCCTGACTGGACGGTCGGGCACCTGGCCCAGCTGCTAGAGGGGATGGGGCGCACCGACGCCATCGTGGTCCTCGCTAAACTCAAGCCCAACGTGTACGCCGTCTGAAGGGCTGCACGAGGTCTGGCGACTGCAGCATGGAAGCAACACAAGCTGGGGTCTGCAGCTCAAAACAACCTAGAAACACGCTCTCAGGGACGCGTGCATGTCCATGAGACTGTGTACGGTGTCAGTGGAAGACCAGATCCATGACGTTCAGTGTCTTATTGGTTTGATTCTTATAAACATAAATATTGTAATGGCTCTACTTCGAAAAGTTTGTAGCACTTCATTAGCATACACGAAATATAGGTGTATTATCTTGTGAAAACCCCTTTCTAATAATTAGTGTGGTTGCAAACTTGAACAGCCAAGAGTTGTCAAATTAAATAGGCATATGTAGACCGTAAGGAGTTCTCCAAAAGGTTTGGTACCGCTGTGACCACAGGGGGCGCCATCACTCGTGGTCAAACCCAAATGGCTACCCCTCCCGCCCCATTTTATAAAAAAATCTGAAACTTGGTATCTGGGCCTTATTTGACATGCTGAATCTTTTTGCCTCAAGGACCCATAAGGTCCATCTAGATAGATTTATCAGAGTAATGCGAAAATACGATTATGCAAATGAGGCGCCATTTTCAGAGAACCCCAGAGCTCTATAACTTGGTGGGCCCATCAAGGACATCCCCCTTAGGTAATCTGGAAAGTTTTGCGTGGGTCAATTTCAAATTACGAAAGAAACGCTGACTTCAACCATTCCAAAGGTGAACAACTCAGAGTTGTCAAAGTTGGTACACGTATTGAAACCGCGCTTAAGCAGGCCTCCGAAAAGTAAAGTACCTCTTCGGCGACAGGGGGCACCATAACTCGCAATCAAATAAAAACGATCAGCCCCATTATTCAATCAATCACAAGTCCGCTTCAAAGCAGCCCAGGGACTTGAACCTTGGCGCGCTCACTCATTAGCTTTGTTAGCATTAGCATGCTCTTTGTTAGCATAGTTAGCTCATGCAGCCAAGCATGTCTAGTTTAAGATGCATTGCTGAATAATTAGCATGCCATTTTATAGCACTATTTTTTTTATTTTAACTTTTGTACTTTTATACTTTGATTCAATAAATCGCATATGATACAAAATATTTGATTTGCTCAATGTTTGTTCAAACATCTTAACATCTTTATTAAGCAAATAACATTATAAATAAAAAAGTGCATAGAAAAATTAAACAGGTTTAGAAATATGTATACAATTATTTACAAACTCAGGGTTTCTTTGTACAAGGTAACAAAGACACGTTTAAAGTCCACACATTTTCTAATTTTTATGTCTTTTACACTTTTATACTTTAAAATAACCCTACTATATATTTATATATAATAACATACAGCTTTCTGAACAGATTCTGGGAGCGACGGTCCTGGTA
>OOFG01060228.1:4010-16347 GCA_900323295.1 Molva molva
TTGCATTATGCACCATTCTGTGTATAGGATGGATACTGTTATATACGTTATGTCCTTTCAGATGATACCACAAACATTTTGAAAGACTGCAAACTACTGATGTAAATTCGCCCATGCATGGTTTGATCTCTAGTGTCATACTATATTGTTTACTAATTCTTGTCATTGCTTTAGTTGTCTTTCCCATGAGAAATGAAAATGTCCTCATCTACATAAGAACACAAAAGCGGTATTATTTTTAAGAAAATACAATAAAATAAGTCGATAGCTGAAAGGAAGTAATTGATTTGATTGCTCTTAATTTTAAAAGCTTAGACTATGGTCAAAGTCTACAAAATATGATTGTCCCTGGAAATCACCATTGTCTGCCTACTCAGCATGTACACACAAGCAAGTAACCAATCATAAGTGTCCAATGTTTCTCAACATTTGAGCCACAGTCACTCATGATTGAACTATCAGTGGACATTGTTGTTTGACCAACAGAAAGAGCTGTCATCACATAATTGTTACCATCATTAGCAACAGAAAGGAGGAATTGATTATGGCCATGGCCAATCAAACAGGTATAGGAAATGTACATGTTTTTACAATACTAATGAAAGACTTTTATGAAGAAAAGGGGACTGCTGTTACACCATGCTCAGACGGGGAGAAGCCAAAATTACAACTACGTCAAGTCCTTCAAAAGCAAAACACATTCTGTCAATCTTCACATCAGGCCCCCCCGCATGTGTGGGGAGAGACATGTACTCCCTTTTGATACAAATACAATTAAACATAGACAGACAAATAGCTGCTGAATTAGAGAAAATTAGAAAAGAGAATGCCCTGTTAAGGAATAATGAGCAGTTGAGTGAGCACTAATAACATGATGAGAATAGCAAACAGCTTGTGTTGTTAGTTAAATCCATTGATTAGAAAACCTCTGTCATTAGGATGCATGTGTTATGATTTAGATTTTAATTAAAATGTTTTCATTTAGAGGAAAACACAGCATTTAGATCAATCTTTAATTAATAATACATTTGTGTTGCACTTTTTCTTCAACAGTTTAATCCTATGCAGTACTTACAATCCTTATTGACTCACTTACTTTCATAGTTACAGTGAGGATGTGCTTCACTGGCCATCATTTCATCTGTAGTTTGACTGTGCCACCAATGGCCATGAAAGAAAATATTTTTCTTACATAGTAAATGTTTTTACTATGTATATTATTCGTCATATACATTTCTTACCCTGCTAAAAGTGATTGGAATCCATTGTTGATTTCTGAAATCAGAAAGTTAAATGTAGTAAAAAAGCAGTTTATACAGCAAACAGATATGTGTTCCAATCTGTTTTCCAATCTTGAGAAAATGCCTTTTAAATGAATTGAAGGAAGTCTAAACCTTGCACACATTCCTCTAACATAGTTTACAATGCTATTTACATGGCATTGTATCTCTTCTCCCACTCCTATAAACCGAAGCTGGAATGTACAAGCATTTGTTTTACAAGACTATCATGGACGCCCGCTCAATTTGGGTTTAACATGGGTCTCCTGTTGGAACCAATGATGTTCTGTGTTTCTAAAATCATGTCACAGCCTCCCACCCAGAGGAGGTTTGACTCAGTGGACCTGAGCTGAATCCGGGTTGCACCGTCCAGTTCCTTTTGTCCACAGAACAAATTTGCATCCTCAGATTATTCATCTTCCATCTTTCATCTGTGTTAACAGTTCACAAACATAAACATACTCACACACAAATCACAAAAAAAACGATATATCCAAAATACAGTTTCCCTCGGCACAAAGCCATAGAATGCCATTTAAAAAATATACAGTTGATCAACAGCGATTGTTTAGTGCAGTAGAGATTGTCTAGCTGTGTTGTTTACTTTTTAGTTGTATCGTTTGCAAGACAAACAACACTGCGCAGGAAAAAACATATTTTTGCTTTCTGTATTTCGACTGCATGTTAGCAATACGAAACACACTGCATAGTACTGCACAAGCCTTGGCCTTAAGGTCTACCTTTAATGACTTTAACTGTGTGGTGTGAGATATACACATTTATATATATTTCTTTTTTTCACTGTGGCTCTTTGCTTATGACTCCCAGTTAAGCTTGGGAAATATGTAGTAAAAACAAGCACTGTTTTTCACAAAGGGATACAATTTCAATAGAAAAAAAGAACATTTGGATCATGTCAGAGAGGAAGCGCACAAAAAGTGATATAGCTCTAGGAAGGAGGCCTAATACACAATGAGTTTGATTGCGTAACACATGTGTATGTAAACAACAACACTCAGTTGGTAGGAAACCATTAGCCATTGGTTGCCCATCAGCAGTGTCACAGGGTCAAGAGAATGCAGGGCCATTGCTAACAGGCGGCATGCATTTAAGAATTTGGTGTAGGAGGGCACAGTCTGTTCTTTTGCCTCCCATTTCTGCTCCACGCAGCCATTTAAATATCAGAACAACACAGGAGTTGTTTTTTAGTGATTGTATTCCCGTGAACAAATATGAGGAAGCCTGGGATTGACCTTGGCATGAGTTCAACAGAGAAAAAGTGAAGTGAAAAAAGTGAAAAAGAGAAGTAAAGATAAGCTGGGTGAGAGAGACAGAATGACAGACAGAGACAGAATGATAGAGAGATATAGAGAGAGAGCAAATAAAGGGAGAGACAGAAATGTAATGAAAAGGATTGTACTCATTCTACTAATATTGACTAGCAACCATATACCTTATGCTTTATTCCATTTTTACTTAGTCCAAGTTTATGATCATTCAGCACTCAGATGTATAAATAATTCCCCCATGTCACTTAAGTTTTCTTTATTGCTTTCAGCTAGCCTCAACTATTGAACACACTGTAAATTGTGACTGTGTTAATGAATTATATATGGAGATCTATTATGCAAATGATAAATAAGGCAGACTAAATCTTGCTTCTTTACTGCCACCACATGTTATATTTCCATCACTATAAAATGAACAAAAAAGATAGCAAAACATATGGATCATATTTAAAATATATATATATATATTAAGTTGATTTGATTTGTTAATACCATGGCAGAAATGTTATTCAGAAACAAAAGAAACAGATTTTTATATTTTGGAGGAAATCATCCGTTTCGGTTAACACCAACATCAATTTACATAGTCTTTCAGGAATGGCCATTTCAATTTAAGTCACTTTTTTTTTGCCATGTTAAAAGGAAAGTGCATAGAATTCTTAACAAGTATCCTAAATAAAAAAATATATAAAATGAATCTGAAACATCCCCGTCTTATGTGAAGATTAATGCAGAGATAGGAGGACAGAAAAATGACTCATTTAAATAACCTTGCTTAAAATAGGGGAGAGCTTCATTAATCTTCATGTCATTCCCAAGAATAAATGGGAGAAGTAATTAGAGCTAATAGAAATTTTATTCCCCCACCCTAGTTTGTAGGATTACTATTCACTATCTCTCCGTAATGGTATCTAGACGGTATAGAAATAGGCCATTGTACCGCCTGCTGAATGATAGAATGGGGTTCTTGAAGATTTTCCTTTAAAGATTTTGGCCCTAAATTTGAAACTTTATCCTACTTTGACGTTAACACTGAGCTATAATTAAAACAGACGGCACAGAGCGCAGAGCCTTAAATTGTTACTACAGCAGATTTAAGGGGACACATTTGTGAAATGTTGAAGAACCAATTGAACACAAGCTCCTCTCTGTCTGGCGTATGTGGTGTATGTGTGTATGTGTGTATGTGTGTGTGCGTGTGGGTTAATCCACCGATTTAAATTGGGATTTTACCGTTTTTATACCTTTCCATAAGGCACAGTCTTATTTGCATGGATTTTGTTCATTTATATTCTTACTTAGCCCAATTACGTTCTGAAACCATTAGCACAGATTCCTTACTGACACAAAGTCAGAATCTTCAGTACTTCCTCAACCCATACAGATTTAACTGTACTGTACAACTGTACAATTCAGGAGTCATACAAGTAACAGTTATACCCATTAAGTATAACCCATTAAAATACATGAATACACAGTATCGATTAACCATTGTAAGGTTAAACTAGTTCAAAAAAACTTGCTATGTGGGACGGCAAACAACTAAATTCCTCAAATACCAGCTACCCCACACCTATGACACAACACCCCACTTTGATTTACATGGGTTTAAAAAGCATGTGAACTTGCTATGCACTGGGGATGCAGGAATGATAGTGGGCTGTGGGCCATTACATTTCCAAAGAGCCGGTGACTCCCTTTGTAACAGAGCTTAACTGTGAGCGCCCCCAAAGCCCATCCATCACCAAGATAGAAATGATGATCTACAAGGGGTCCACGGGACCTCCAAGATTCCTGCTAGTGATGTATTAACTAGAAAACATCCTTCCTCCATCCTCCATGGCTATCACTCTGGCACAGTGAATAGGTTTTTTCCACACAATCTCGCAATGCCCAACTGTAATATAGGTAAAACTATGGGTGTGAATATAGAAAACTATTGAAAATGTGTCTCTTTATTACCATTGATAACAATTGAAAAGCATATGTCTGATATAAGGTATGTCCCACTTTGGAAGTGTCTCACACACGTGGTTGGGAAAAAAATAAGAGATGCAAGAATGGAAAAACACAGACATCCAAATTATGATAAAAACTTGAGTCCTGACAAATGCAAAAGTGCAAGCCCACATCTAGTCCTCAACACTTACAATAAGTCATCCAATCGTGAAATGGCTTCTCTTTTTCTCTTCAGTTTTACAGTTTGGTTTATTTTATTGGTGAGGAATTATGACCATTTTATGGATTCCCTCGCTCAACAGATGTTGAGAGAGAGAGACAGAGCCACACACACACACACACGCATACACGCACACACACGCACACACACACACACACACACACACACACACACACACACACACACACACACACACACACACACACACACACACACACACACACACAGTAACTGTTAGCTTAGCTCGCGCAATCTGGCGTCTTTAAATTAACTGTCGTGCAGAGATTTAAAATCCACAAAACACATCCCGATCAATAATGATACGCGGGGGAATGCTCTACATACAGCGACGACACTAAACCACCAATCACACGGATCCGTGGTTTACAACAGCAATAGATATCCTCATAAATTAGGCTACTAGTGAGTAGCTCCGCGGCTAGGATGGGAAGGAGCGACACCTACCAGACACAACCAGGGCTTCATTTGGTCCAACCGTGAGGCAGCTCCCCATTTTCACTCAAGATGTATCGACAAGAGAAACACGACACGAATGATATAACAACGTCACAGTTTGTCTTGTCCTGTAGTCTTAATTAGAGACAGCGTAGAAACGAGAAAGCCGTTACAGTTCCACACAACGCGTCGCAGAAGAAAGCAACACAACAGCCCCCGCCCTATGCGCCGCTCACTACGTGCCCGACGTCATGTGTGTCAACAGCAAGACACGCCCACCCATGGATGTTGCTACCAAGTATCATCTTGTAAACATGGATGACAATGTGATATGTATCATTACCTACCCTACAATAAGCAGTATTATTATATTGTATAATTTACCAACTACCCTAGTGTTTCCCAACCTTCCCCATCCCCACCAAACCTGAAATGTTTTTATTTGTACTACTATTATACCATTATCATTTAGCAATCATTATTACTACCATTGTAGTGTGCTGGGCGTTTAAACTACTAGAAGTACAACTAGAAGTACTTCAAATGATGGTCTTAATTGATCAGAAAAAATCTACATATCATATTTAACGACTATATATGTTGACGGCCAGCAGGCAGACATTTTCCCAATATATTGTAAATAATGACAGTTTGCTGAATGTATAGTCAACTGGGCAATCGATTATTTTAGGATACAATATATTGTGACAATGTTGCCTCCCGCTGGCCGTCGACATATAATGTAAAATATTGCAATATATTGTTAACAATTGTTAACAACAACCTCTCCTAGATCTAGACCTACTAGATCTACTGCAAGACAGCATATTATGGAATTGGTAGTTTTATGACATCCCCCATGCTCAGCCAGAAATCGGAATAAATATTTTCAGATTTCTACTTGGCTGCTACAAATGTGTTTACAGTTTTAAATAATATCTTTACTTACCTCTTTTTAAATTCCGAAAAAAACCCACCAAAAAACACCAAACACCTCAAGGTAGCTGCTTAAACGTAGTGGCTGCTCTCTATTAAGTGTATTATATAGCGAATGTAAGCTCGAATGTAAGAGTATGTGTACTTTACTTGATTGTTTTTGTACATGTGTTTTGCTGACAACTTACTCCACTACATTTCCCATACATTGATGTAGCATATGAGGAATAATGCACTGGGAGCCTGTCAGTTATTAGAACATAACCACACGACATCGGGATGCTGCCGTTTACCCCCCTGAAGTGAGGGGGGTAACTCCCAGTGCATTATCCCGCCCATATCAGGGCTAACTTTCCAAAATGCAAATGTTGGATATTATGTTGAATGTGAAATTATGTTAGTATAAATCATAACTATTGTTTTATCTATTGCTGATATTAATGAACCGTTTATATTTAGTTTTGGTACTTAAGTAGGATACATAGACTTAAATCTGCTATCAACTACACAGAAAAGGAGAACATGAGCAAGTGTACAAAACAAATCAAGCTTTATCTATTTTAAAAACTCACTCAGAAGCCTGCCAAGTAGCCTACGTATTTCAACCAGTAGATGGCGACATTTTCTTAACAACGAATAGCTTATTTATCAAGCGTCAATGCAATTATCTTACACCAAACATTTTAATCTGACGTTACAAAAATAAATCCAACATTAACAATTTCACAGTTATCATTAAACCAACTAACAGCACCGTAAAACATGGTAAATGCAGGACTCTTTGCACAGACACAGCACAGGCACCACGGCAGGCACTGAGACACATTGTGGTACAGAAGTTACCTTGAGGGATTTTTTGTCTGTTTGGGACTGTTGTCCCAAACTTATGTACTGTATTATTGCAATTGAATGTATTTCGTTTTCGTGATATTTATTAAAATACAATTAAAACATTGGGTGCTTGGTGCCCCGGGAGATGTCCCTGGGCATTCTCTCGGTAGCCCATATGGTTATACTGCCTTGTATCTGCACCTTACCAATACATCCACAAGTGCCACATACCGCTTACCTATACATTCACTACTTTAAAATATCACAATTGCTAATTGAACACAGATATTCAGATAATGAATGCAACTTATGATAAGTAACACGTCAAAGCAATATAGTTGAATAATAAAGTGAGAATGAGGTAGACTTCATTAGCAGCCTCTTTACATTTGGCTTCCTGCGACTTTTATGATGGATTTTAATATCTCAGACCTTTTATTTTTTTACGAGCCCCTGGCAGACCTCTGCTGTCCATTCCCGGTCTAGACCAAGACCAAGACCAAGACGAAGGGACCCATCCATCACAAAAAAAGCTGTATTCCTTGTATGGCAGTTGCTTCTTTTAGTCTTATTTTCCCGTGAAGTACTTTATTTTATACCAACTATTATTCTACCATCTGCAGTTCATTTTCTGGGCTTAAATCTACAGTCTAAACTCTCTCCAATGTGTAGGTCACGCATCATTCAATGATTAATATATGGAGCTCAACTTATTGCTCCCCCACAGCTCAACCACATAACATCCGGCCAGGCACAGCAGCTGAGAAGGACTTTTACTATCCAAGTGAGATGTAGAAGATGCGGATGAGTGGGTTTGACTGCAGGCGGCGAGACGTGCAGGGAAGTAGAGCAGCCTAAATTAGAACCGAGGAACGCAGCTAGCATCACCCAGCATAGATCTGCCACCACCTCCCCCTGGTGATAAGGGTGAAACTTCTTTCACTTTGTTTATTTTATTTAATATTTATTCTAGCTATCTTAGCTCTTCTATCTATATTATGCTCTTGATTCACTGTGGAGTCGCAATGAAGTAGTTAAAAATAATGATTCATTGTTGAGGAATTACTAAACCAAAATGGGGTGGTGATGATGATGATGATGATGATGGCAATGAAGATGATGGAGTAGTGGTGATGAAGATGATGGAGTAGTGGTGATGATGATGGTGATGAAGATGACCTGCATTGACTTCTGGAGATATACTGCTTCAAGGACTGCTTGGATCAGGCTGAGTATTTACCTTTCTATTTACAGTATTTACATTTACCTTTCTTTAATAGGCATTCTCTGCTTGACGGTCCTCTGTATGCAATTGTGAACTGCTATAGTGGTTTTAGATTCAAATTGTACATTGTTGTGGTGGTGCTAGTAGACTTAATATCTTTGTAGATTGTGCTTGTGTTGATAGTAGACTACTATCTAGTATAGTTTTCTACTGTGCTTTGGTTTACTGGATTTAAACATTGTTATTAGTAAATTGGCCTGTGTCAGGTACAGTCAGTTAGCTAATTGTTTTATTCCACAATATTCTGTTGTGAACAAGGGTTTGTGCAAGTAAGGCTAATTGCACATAGGGTTGTGGTGAATTAATCTTATAACCAGTGTAGGGGTAAGAGTACTTATTCTTAAAACAGTTTAGGATACAGTTTGAACCCTCTCTTAAAGAAACCCACATTCAATCCATCCGATATAAAGAATTACTGACCTGTCTCTCGCCTACCATTTATCTCAAACACTTGTGCTTTTCCCAGCTCTCTGCATACCTCCTCCAGAACAACCTTCTGGACCCTCACCAGTCTGGATGCAGACTTCAATGCAGGCCACATAACTGAGACTGCCCTCCTTGCCGTCACAGAGATACTTCCCACTGCTAGAACAGCCTCCCGCTTATCCGTCTTTATTCTGCTGGACCTTTCAGCAGCCTTCCAAAAAGTGAACCACCAGATCCTCCTCTCCACCCTCCAAGAACTGGGAATCTCAGACTTAGCAATGCTCTGTTCACATGCACTTACATTTACATTTAAGGCATTTAGCAGACGTTTTACTTACAATAAGTACATTTGTCAGAAGAAAGAGAAACAACAATATATCGCTGTCGGTACAGTAAGGATGTTCATATAACAAGTGCCAAGCTCTTACAATTGCTAGGTTAACCCATTACCCTCATACAACAAAGATAGGTAGGATAAGATGCTACACGACGCTAAGTACTATTTTTAAGTGCCAGGACGTACAACATACAATAAGTGCGTACATTAAGTGCCAGGACGTACAAACATACAGTAAGTGCGTAAGAGGGGTGTTTTTAGGAGAGTAAGGGAGGAGGGAGGAATCGTTCCACCATTGCGGTGTCAAAACAGAGAAAAGTTGTGACTTTGTTGTGCGACCTTTGCTTGCTCTTAGCGATGGCGGTGCCAGGCGTCCAGCTGAGGTAGTTGAGCAGAGCGCTCGAGCTGGTGTGTGCGGTCTGACTAACGCTTGGAGGTAGGCAGGGGCAGTTCCGTTGACCGCCTTGTAGAGGGTGAACTGAAAAGGATCTGCGTTGGATCATTGTAGTCTTACTACTGGGGTCCATTAGGGTTCTTTCCATCCGTTTCTCTCGGTACACCAAGTCAATGGATTCTGTCATTCACTCACATGGGCTTTCCTAATTATATTAAATATTATTCCTGCGTGCGAGTGGTCCCCACAATACACGTTTGGTTTTCACTGGACTTTTCATTTAGTGTTGGTAGAAAAAATCGCTGGACACTGTCCCGTTGGTCCTGTCAAAATATGTGGGGAGTCTGCAAGCCCAACTAAGTTCAGCTAAACTACGATTGGACAATCGATCATTTGGGGTCGGTCATCGATTAGACTGTCAACCTGCTGTCAGCTACAGCATCAGTTCGACACCGGATTCGGCAAACGGACAGTAGCCTACATTTGGTAGAGAGAGGGGCAGAATAAATGACACGAGATGGAGCTTGTTTCAAAACTTAACACGACTTCACCGATTTGGGATCATTTTGGATTCAAGCCAAACCAGAGGGAGAACCCGCAAATTTGGAAGAGGCGGTTTGCCGGCTGTGTATGAAAACAGTCGCTTCCAAAAATATTATTTATTTATTTATAATAATAAAGAGGCGTGGTTTACTTCATAGGCTGTGTACTTGTGTACATTATCTGGGTCACATAACAGTGAAATAACCAAAAGATGTATCCTGGGATTCATTCAAAACTTTACTTTGTTTGAAAAATAATAAATAAACAAATGTTTTTTAAATTTGACCGAAAGAGACAATAATATTGTTAATGGCAATTATTTCTGAGACAATTAATTGTACATCAACATTTAGAATTGTTACAGCCCTAACTGCTGCTGTTTAAGAAAAAATTGGAACTTGTGATTCATCAAAATTGCCATCTTTTACATGTTTTAATCTCAAATATGATAATTGAATATCGTTGAGTGACATTAAATGTGTAGAAGACAAAACAGACTCTTTTATAAATGGCTTTGGTCAAATCCCCCAAACTTAAGGTCCCTGATAATTATAGAGCTTTCACTGCAAGTTAACAAAATGTGGCACCAAAAGGGAAGACTACGGTTTATTGTTTGAGATTAGAGAGTTAGCGATAGTTTAGTCTGCACAAGGGGACTCCTCTCTGTTTTAACTGCTTACTGTCAACGTGGGTGGAAAAACATCCGCTCAGGTTCACGCTACAGCTAATACACAGCACTGATCTTACCACGCAACATCAATACACCCCACATTAGGTCATGCTAATGCTAATACCATGCTGCTTAAGCTAACAGAGGTGGTTTATGTAAGTGGATTCATTTGCTGATGCTATCATATCTTGCCGTTGCTGCTGCAGCTGCTGACCCGAACAACAAGCATGTAGCGTGGCACCGATATACTGTAATACATTCAATACAATATAGATGACAGAGTATATAGCGTCACAACAGCCAGTATAGGACGCATTTAAAATGAATGAATGAAGTGGAAAAAAGCCTTTTCAAGATGTAAATAATACACACGATTAACCTTCCTTGGAAGTATACCTCTTCTACCCTCGCCTGTTGTCAAACCTAAACAACAGAAAAGGTGATTGTCAATATGACACAAAACGACCCAGATGAGTGTTAGCTAGCACAGCGCCTCCTAAACAGCAATACGATAAGTATGTCAAGTTTCTGTTTTCCAAAACAAAATTGACGGCATTAGTTTTATTCCCAGTGGAAATCACATTTTTCGATCACATTTCTAGCTATAATGTTTAATTTTATTTTCATAATCTACGTTCAGTGAATGTATATGATGTTGAGTTTGTTAGTTAATTCAATGTTTTCTATTGCTGCCATGATGATCGATTTAGACGTCGCTTCCCCTGAAACCACGCAGCTTGCATGTTGTTTGAACCAATCTTCTTCTTTGGGATGGACTAATGGTCCTTTTACATTGAATGGGATTATTCGTTGCGATTTTTTCCCGCGTCAATAAAATAATTACAAATCATGGAGCTGAATACCACTGTTCACATGCGACGCAATTTCCGTTTTGCGAAAAAGCAACATAATTGCATTCGCATCAAGGTTGATTTTTAACGGCTCTAGCCAGCGAATAAATCAATTTAACCAATCACAATCAGGTATCTTTGTCGGTAACCATGCTCAATGTATATGTTGTAGGACATGGCGGAAGTAACAGCCTATTTATGTTTCTGAATACACAGTCCTCTTATTGCATCCATAGGGGTAAACTAAATTCATAGACCTGTAACTATCGCTATCTGTTATGAGTATTCATCTCGATAGCGGTCGGCGCTACAAGCCAGTGTTTACCTGCACTGCGGGACGTGATATAGGTTGCTTTTGATAACATGAAGGTATGCAGTTGTATCGCATCAGTTTAGTTTTGGATATCAACTTTTCAAAAGAGTGATAGCCAACTATTAGTTATCGAACAATACTCAAACGATACAACCTCAAATTGTGGGGCAACCCGGACGTTTATGTTCGCTTTGCTTCAGGCTGAAATAAAAAGGGGAAAGAATAATAAAAACGCAACAGGGTCGAGTTGAGGCTGCTTTATGCGGCTTTCCTAATCATTTCTTTGATTACCAATATCATTTTTTAAACGGTGTATTTCTTCTTATTTTCTCTCTCTTTGAGAGATGTTCTTCCTCAGCAGAGAGTTGAATGCACATATTATTTGGGGGATATAGAAACAATATGTGTTTTATTTTATTACAATGATTTCATTTCCAGCCAATGGAGGCAGCGGAGCGTGGCGGGGGCCGCTTGTTGCCATGAAATGAAGTGTCATGCGCGGTGTCATAAACCAAAGCACGACATCACAATGTTCTGAAGCCTCGCC
>OOFG01060229.1:0-13535 GCA_900323295.1 Molva molva
GTGGTGGGCAGTTTGGGAACCATGCGGTTGGTGGCTCCTGCTCCGAGCTCGTTTTCACTCTCCATTTCATCGTCCGTCTTTTCCTCCTCGCTCTCCTCCTCAGCCTTGGGCGTCAGAAGCGGTCGTGGAGCGATGTGAATCGGGTCCTTCGGAGGGGCTGAGAGAGTTGGTGTGGTGACTTTAGGTGCCACTTGAGCCTTGGTGACGTTGCTGGTGGTTTCTAGTTTGACCTTTGACACTGTGGAAACACTGCTGTCGACAGGCGCGGCTGTGGTGGCGGAAGAGGAAACGATCTCTTTAGGCTTGATGGGAACCGGTGTTTGTTTTTTCACCCAGGTCAGTTTGCTCAGCTCCTTCATGGCCTCCTTGTCCGTCATCAGGGTGCGGACGATGGGAGCCGCGGTGACGCAGCCTGTGTTGTTGCTGCTGGTCTTGTTGGAGAATATAGGTTTGGAAAGCGGCCAGGTGAATTTAATAAGGGGCTTACCCACCGCTGCCAAGGTGCCATCACTGATGAATCTAACCTCCCCCTTGCGTTCCCTCGCCCTCATGTTCTGGAACCAAATCTGAACAACCTTTTTCGGAAGATGGACCCATTCGGAAATCTGTTCAAACTCGTGCTTGCCCGGGTTTGGGTCTTTGAAGTAGCAGCCGTACAGAATGTCAAGCTGCTCGGCCTGGATAATGGTCCTGGAGCGCCGCATGTCGCGGTACCGCTTGCCTTTGGACCGTCGCTGCAGCTGCTGGTCCTTCTCGTTTTCCCGCTCCTTCTCTCGCTCCTTATCCAGCAGTGCTGCGTTCACCTTCTCCGCCGCCCTCATGTAAATACTGGATTTGGGTCCATTACTGCAACTGATCAGACGGCTGCCACTGTTTGCAGCGGACATGCTGCCGACCGAGTCGGACTTGACTTGGACGACCACCAGGCCTTTAGATGTGGGCCTCAGGCCGAGCCCATCCAGGAGACGGCCCTTCTGTGCAGATGCAATATCAGCCATCAGTGACGAAGAAGAGGAGGCGGAAGCAGACTTTGAGCTACCGTTTTTCCCCATGCTGAGATCCAACGCAGACTCGCCGTCATCTCCGTTAGCCATGTATAGAGGTGTTTGTCCGAGCGAGGAGAGAGTCTGTGCGAGGAGAGGGTCGGAGAAGTGGGAGATATTTGGCGGGTTGGGAAAGCTCTGCACCTTCCCAGCATCTCCTACCAACGCAGAAGGAAGAGACAGGACATAGGGACTGAGGAGCTGGGCAGAGAAGGGGCTGAGTGACAGAGACAGAGGGAGAGAGTGGATGAGGCCCATGGGGTCCATGGTGTGGTGCTGGGCACTGGGGGGGTCGCCCTGGGCCTCCAGCTCCAGGTCTACGTCAGAGTCAGGCCGCTCTCTCTTCACCTCCACCTCATCACACTCAAATTCCATCTTTCTCTTTTTCTCATTTATTCTTCTCCGACCCGATGCGCTCTCCTCCTCGTCGTACTCGTCCTCCGCATCGGACAGGAACACCGTGGTGGAGCGCAGCACCTTTCCTCCACCCGAGCTCTGATGGTCACCCGACGCCTTCCGCTTGGCCTGATATTCCTTCACAGGGCTGGCCTGCTGTGGCCCCTTGGAGGTATTCTGACTCTCCTCTTCAGATACAATGACTGAGGTGTAAACCTCCCCGTTCTCAGAGTCAGAGGTCAGACAGGAGTCTACCTGACCCTCCCTGCTCAGGCCACGCCCTCTCCTCTTCTTCCCTCTGCTCGACAGATCCATCGCCTGACCTTCTGAGGTGTCAGCCACCCCGTCCTCCGCGATGACCAGAGCGCTCTCCTCCTCATCGTCGTCATCATAGTCATTGTCTGAGCTAGTGGGGCGCGGCGCCGGCCTCTCCATGTGCTGAGCGCGGTCTGACCGCTCGGCTCTCTGCCTCTCTTTGGCTTGCCGGGCCTGGCCCAGCCATCTCCGGACCTCTGCCTCAGGGATCCCCACCTCTTTGCCCAGCGCCTCGCAGTCCTCGCGGGGAGGACTAGCGGCCTCAGCCTCGCTGCGGGACTCAAAAAATGCCCAGAGGACCTCTGACTGGAACTCCGACAGAACGGGAGGAACAGGGTGGGTGTATAGCGCTCTTGTGTCAATGTAGGGCCGGGTCTGCTCCAAGGGCATCAAGGGGTTTCTGAACGGGCTGGTTCTCGGGCTGCACAGAGAGCTGGCCGGACTTGTGCCAAGCTGTGATTTTTGAGGAGTAGAATCTGGACTGAGAGCAAGGTTTAAAGTTACCGGGCTGAGACTGCAGTTGCTGAGCACTGACGCAGAGGGAGAGATGCTGTTATTGCGGAGGTTTTTGTCAGAGGCCGTCAGAGAGAGCTTTAGTTTGTTTTCTTCAAGACCGTCACCTTTCTCAGCCTTTGACCTTTTGCCTTCGGATTTGAGTGCCTGTTTGAACTCGGCACCCTCTCCTTCTGGCTCCTTCTTTAGGTCTACTTGAGCACTAACCAAGCCTTTATCTGCCTCAATGCTCTGGTGCTTCAGTTGTCCCCCCTCACACTTCTCACTCAGTTTTTGCGCCTCCTGACAAAGTTGTGCGGCTGCCTGGATCCCGACAGAGGACCACTGGTTCTGGATGCTGCCTAGTCTTTGGGTTACGAGCGCTTGCTGGGCGGCACTGAGGCCCATCAGAGGCACACACTGGGTCAGGATCTGGCCCGGCTGTCCGTCCGCTTGCTGGTGAGTTTGGGAGCCGTTCAGGATGAGGGGCATGAGCATCTGCGGAGGCGCGGCCACCGCTGGGCCGAGGCCGCCGGCGGCCGTGAACACGGACGGGATGAGGGAATGCGGGAGGGAGTTGGGGCTGGACGTGAGGAGAGTAAGGAAGGCGGAGACGGCCTGGGCAGAGGCCACTGGAGAGGAGAGCAGCGAGGGTGCAGCCTGAGAGACCCGGATCTGTTCCCCATCTTTGGCCATCACCATCAGGTTCCCGGACAGGCCCGAAACCTGGCAGCTGGTGGTGGCGATGCTCGGGGCAGATCCGGAGCTGGTAGTGGCCACGGCCGCACTGGGAACGGCGCTGCTGCCACTGGCTGCCACGCTCCCGGCCCCAGCGCTTATACTGCGTGTCTGGTGCAACACAGACTTCATATGGCTCTCGAGGGTAATAGCGTGATTGTAGGACACCCGACACACGGCACACTGGTAGGGCTTGTTGGATATGTATGGCCGGGAGAGGACAGGAACAGCGGTTGTTTGGGTCTCACTGTCCACACCTTGTTTGGCGGAGCCCATGGTCATCCTCTGGATGTGGGAGGCGGCGTTGTAATGGACGCTCAGAGCCGTCTTGGTGGGGAAGGTCTCCAGACAGGCGTTGCATTTGAATGAGCGCGCCGTGTTTTCTAGCAGCACGGGACTTCTGTCGGGCTTCTCGCCGGTGACAGACACGTCGGCGCGCTCCGCTGCACTGTGGCCTTCTGTCCCGTCTGTGGCTTGGGTTCCCTTGAGTTCGGGCTGTTTGGGACATGGAGGTGGCGATGCGTCTGGACAGTCACCGTTATCCCGGTCCTCGGCCATGTCCACGTCCTGCTCTTTAGACCGGCGTGTCTCGTCGATGTCTTCCTCGGATTGAGAGGCTTGAGAGCCGGAGTGGTCAGCAGACTTCAGGTTTGGTAAAGAGGCAGCATCTGACAAAACTGGAGAAAGAAATACGGTCAATTTCCTGCTTGGACTTGTATTCATATTTGAGAAACATGGCAAATAAACATTTCACCATCCTTAACATTTTTCTTTTGAGCAATTTGAGAATCTGATATTAAAAAAGTGATGGTAGCTTTGTGGTAGTGCTGGGCGATATGACTTTTGGCGATGGCTCTGTAGGCACAGCAGAGTTGAGCCAATCAGGTTTAGAAATTCATCGGGAATCTCTGCCTAGCAACTCAAACCTTTGATTTTATTGGATTGAATAGTTTGGGGAGGAGCAGAAGATGTTTTCTACACAAACTGCAACATCGCATTGAGATGATGGGTTGAATATATTATATATTATTCCTGCCATATGCCATTGACTTAAGGTTCTAATATCTTCAGGTACGCCCGCGAACAGAGAGGGCTCACGCGCAACCTTCAGCTAACTCAAGAAGCGGTTTGAACAAAACAATGACTGAACACAATGTTGACAAGGTACCAACTGGTGTTCATTTCGTCAGACGAGACGAGACTAAATATGTTCGTCAACGACCTTTTTTTCCATGACTAAGACGAGACGATGACGAGACTGCACCAATGTCCAAAAACGCTGACTAAGACTAAATTAAAATGCATTATTGTTTACGAAAAAAGACGAGACTAAACTGTTTTGCATAAAATAAAAACTAAGATAAAATCTCTCTTCATTTTCGTCTACAATCGTCTCTACTTTTTCATCATGAGATACAATATTCAGCTGTTACGCCTTCAAAATATTCAGAATGAGTTTGTGCTGTTGCTGCCAGCCTGTACTGTGGCTGCAACACGAAACTACATGGAGGAAGAACGACACCAATCGACAGCAGCGAACACCAGAGAGTTCAAGGAGATTTCTGCCAGAGTGACAAGCGCCGACGACATGCTATGGCTATCAGAAATAATCTCCGAAATAATTTGTTATTTAAAAAAAGACAAATGTTTTGACTAAAACTTGACTAAGATATATTGAGTTTTCTTTTGACTAAAACTAGACTAAAATGACGAGACTTTTAGTCGACTAAAACTTGACTAACAAAAAAAGATATGTGAATGACTAAATATGACTAAAACTAACAAGGACATTTGGCACAAGACTAAGACTAAGACTACATTAAAAATAGGTGACAAAATGAACACTAGTACCAACAGAAATGATCAAAGTATATCGCAAGTATTCCCTATATCGCCCAGCCCTACTTCAAACACTAAATAAACCCTCAAATAAACCCGATCCCACCATGAGCTGTCCCAGTCCCAGTCTTAGAGCGAGTACCTGTGGCCTTCATTGTGTCGTTCTCATTGCCAGCCGGATTGGCACACTGTTTAAGTACAGCCTAGGAAATAAAAAATAAAACACAATAAAAGGAAATGAATGACTTGTTATAGTTTAGAATGGGTTATTTATTTAAATAAGCAATGAAGACACGGGCCACTAGATTACCCAACATTCATCCTGTGTACCACATGTGTTGCGATACTCACTATGTCGAGCAGTTTGTCCACACAGGTGGGGAGAACGTTGTGCTGGTCAGTCAGGTGGAGGGCCAGGCAGGATCCGTCTTCTAGCCCTTGTTGGCACAGCGGGCACAGCAACCCCGCCACCCCGTCTCTACACAAAATCTCTCCAGACTCCTCCTGACAATAGGAACAGCTTTTAGATAGGCTCTGTATGGTATGATGAAAATAGATTCAGATTAATTGCCGTTTCACATCCCTTGAGAGACTCGGATACATTTCTTTATTTAAAGAAAGGACTTTTCTTCTTAAATGGGGTACGCAGTATGTTGGCATGCAGAGGGGAAATCCTCTTCTAGCCCGGGATCCACCCAAATCTCCATACTAGCATACTGCATATTCTGCAAGACCAGTAGTAGCAGAAACAGTATTTAGGGCGGAAGTCATAGTGCAAACTATGGACACTACGCCTTTACTGAACCTTTTACATACCATTAATAACCACTACAACCCTAGACCAGCAACCTCAATTACAGACACCTCAAATAAATAAAATAATTAACAGCCGTGTATTCATTATTATGATTATTGCAATCATATATACACAACTTGTATCGCAGTAGTACGCAGCTTTGGATGCAATTTATGATTTCCCATGAAACCCGTTTCCAAACGGCCATGTGAGCCGAAGAGTTTATAGAGTTACCTGCCATTTAGGATAGGATAACACTTTATTAATCCCCAAGGGGACATTCAGGTGTTTACTGCAGTGCCACATTTAGTACAGTCCTAGATGCACTACTGTTTCAATTACAACCACAATTGAATCTTGTAAGTTATGTTGAGTCCCCAAATCCTGTCTGCAGAAGAATGTATACGTCTACCTATGCAACTGGTAGAGTGGTACACAAGGCAAATACTTAACCACATTCTTTTACACCATTGTGCTGAAGGTCAACAATGGGGCTATTTTTAAGTGTCCCAAATATTCTAGAACCGAACTGTATGAACTTTTCCAGTTTCAGCACTAAAAAGGAGGCCTTTGAAATGGGTTTTACATAGAATACATTACTATAAAAAGTAATAATACTCTTGATAAGACTAAACCTTTGTTCATCTCATTATTTTAATAAAACTAACCTTTTAGGCCAAACTGAACCATTAGTTTGACCGGCACTCTTAATTTCCCTGACCCAATTGAAATGGCCAGAAGGAAGGGAGAGCTAGGTTCATCCAACATGACAGAAGCTTGCAGGGCCTAGAGGGAGGAGGACTGTTGCTGGACTCAGCTGAGTATTTGCAAGTGACACAAAGGCCCCCAGGCTACATAGTTGATACTGAGTCTTGACGAAGGACAGATACAACACCGTGCAGCTCTCAGTGCAGCCGGAGATAGAATGTTAAGGTAGGGTGAGCAGCAGGTACAGAGCAACTTGATGTAAATATGTTACGGTAGGGTGAGTAGCAGAACTACAGAGCAACTTGATGTAAATATGTTACGGTAGGGTGAGCAGCAGAACTACAGAGCAACATTGATATTATTGCATGAAAAATGTTAATACATGTTGGCCGTAGTCGTCATTTTGAGTTGCAAAACCTTATTTATTCGTTTTTTGTAAACTTGCCGTTGCCAATATAAAAGTTACAGTGAAATAAGGTTCAATTTAACCTGAAATGGACCTTAATATTCTTGTTTATACAATAGTGTGTATACATATATACATAGTATGGCATTAAGGGTTAAGCTTTATCTCTCAGGGATTACACTTATTTAGATATTATTGACAGTGTTTTATTGAATAAAACAATTTCGACATGACCTCAATGTTGTTTTTATCAATGGACATTGGGTGTGGTCTTACCCTTAACCCAATTGTAGACAGTTAAAGAGCCTAGTTATTATTATTAAAAAAAATATCAAAACACTTCACTCATTTCACGTGATTATCCTTTGGTGAGGTAAAGTGTTACATTTATTTGGCTATAGCAACCAATTCAGATCAAATCCCATCACTGCAAGGACTACGGGCAGGCCTATTACAATTATCATTAAAGTATCAGTTATAACTACTGTGATTCAATACATAAGGAAATACAGTCAATATTTGCACCTAAAATATGTTTAGGTTAATGCCTCCATTGCGTTACTAAGAAATCGAAACCCCAGAATTTCTAATAAATCGTTCTACTATTACAACATTTAAGATGCATTATCATTTAAAACATGAAACGCAGACTAGGGCGACATTGCATGGACTAAACGTCAATACTGAGATGATGCTCCTACAACAGCACATGGCAGCCGAGCTCCACAAGATAATAATGATAATCAGAGTTCACCATTCAGCATAACCCCGTCGAACTTGACATTAGCATGACACATTAACTCAAGGATAACCGTTTGCTACATACAATATTGTGATTAAATTGCCCAAACGAAACATTACATTTGACCAAATGCATTCCAGATTGAAAGTCCTAATGAAAAGGGGAATTCTGGTCGTAAAGCAGAGGAACACACAGCTATTCCCCCACTTCCTCGTCATGCCAATTAGCAAGCTAGCAAGGTATAAGACCAGAACATATTTACACACAAGTACAATTATACATGGATTGTCGACTTGAAAACGATACACAACGACGTTGAAAACTAACAGACAAGTTATGACTATATACCTTTGGAATTTAGACGGATATTAACAAGCATCTTAATTAGCTATGCTGGCCTGCGATGAATCAATTAGCTAGCAAGCTAGACTGTGTAGCCCCCCCTTATAACGTCGCATTACACTGTTGTTTATGAAAATACTGATTAGCTGATAATTCTCATAAATAACCTCGCATGACAATCAGTAGTCCACGTTAACTTCGAAACTCAAGTTACACGCCATCATAAACATGTTGTTTCTCTGCTAAAGCCATTACATTAATAAACAAAAGACTGGGCTAATAACATTCGTGGCACTTTGCTAGCTAGCCTGTTAGCATGAGAGATAATTAACCCCTCCTGAAAGAGTCTTCAAGTGGACGATCTCGACTGCAGAGATCAGAAAACTCGGGCTAGTTCAGGTGTACAGCTTCGCACACATGTCTCGCTTAGTATCGCTGAGGGTCGAAAATATATCGCGACGTCTATAGTAACCTCAATAAAAACCTCGGCCTCGAGTTATTTCTTACCCCTCTGATTGCGAGCTGCCAATCGGGCATCTAGTGTTACACCATCCGCCGCCTGCTCAACAGCGCAAATTGAGGCCTACACGGACCAAGCCATTTAATTAATGAATGTGGGTTCCGTTTACAGATGTGTAAAAAACCTTGCGCCCCCTCCTCCCTCTCCCACGGACCCACTCGATGCGCTTAAATGCTCCAATTCATACCCAAAATACGTATAGTGCAACACTTTGGCGTCAAAATTAACGTTTTAAATAGCGTCATGCCATAATTGGCGAAATAACTAAATGCTAAGCTACTCGAGAAGGACTACGTGCAAGCGATCAACGATGGGGGTGGTGGAGAGAAGAGAAAAGGAGATCGAGGCAGAAAAGTTTGGAATTTAATGTTCGATTTCTACAACGGATCAGTTAAGTATGCAGCACGATCGTCGTACACTCGATCCAATTAATCGCAGGGAACTCTCTTGGTCACATCACCATGATTGGGAGATCGCGCATGTCGTTTAATTAAGTTCAGAGCAATTAGCTATTGCGTTTACCTGCATGGTCTCCGCTCCAGCGCACGCTTCCTCTGGCTCCTCAGAACTGAAAAGTTTTCTTGCTCGCCCTCCCTCGCTTGATCTCCCCCTCCCTCGTTCGCCCTATCCCTCTCCTTCCCCTCTTCCCTCTAGTAAACACACGACAGCTCCCCCCAAGGCTGATTGCTGACATTCAAAGGGGGCAGAATGAGACATGGCTATCAAATCCATTATGTAACAGATATGAATGATTATTTTTTTCCGTGCTTATTGGGTGCTACAGAGAAAATCTTTACTTTAGTAAGATGCACAAAAAGCATTATAGTATAAAAAGCGTAAGTATAATCGATGGAATCCATTCGAGTGAAATACTTTCCAAAATACCCGATTGAAGGTGAAATTATGTTGATCTCAATGTTTGAAGCTATTGATATAAAGAATTAAAGAAACACAAAACAGTAGTGATTCGGACAAAAATGATGTGTCAAAGCAATTATACCAGCGAATAAGATGCTTGAATATTCAGTGGAATTAAAGGGGCTGAACAAACAGTACAGAAATGTAGAGAAATATTGATAAAACAGGATTAACACGCACCATCTGTGTGCCGCATGGATATATTTATTGTGCCGCTGCGTTATTGGAGCAGGACATGATGTCCGCGAACACCGGAATAGGCGTCTACTTGCGCCTGTCCAAAATCACTCTGACCTACTGCGGGGCCTGCCGGGCTTGATCCTTCATTCAATTTAGCTGTCCGATTGGGATAGTCGGATTTTAAAAGGTGCGTTGTTTTGCTTTAGTTTAATGAAAGTAATTACCGGTAAAAAATTATTATATCTGCGAAACTGGTTTCGCTCAATGACACAGATTTTGCTCAATAGAATGTGAATGTGTGTAATAGACAGGTGCAGCTGACCACCCCGTTGTTCACTTTTATTTCAGAATTAGTTCAAATATGTTATGCAACTTGTTTGGTTTAACTGCAATTACAGATGAGTGTGGAGGTGGAGCGAAAGTTTGTGTGTGACGCCGGTATGGGGAAAAGGCTGGAAGAAATCGGAGGTTTGTTATTTATGGTCAAGCTTACATTTAAATGTATAGGCTAGGCTCTGTGCACATTAATGTTTACGCACAATGGGCACATACTTGAAAACTGTAGATCAACATTCTTTTTTAGTATATTGTATGGTATGAAAAGCATAAAATAGTCCCAATTTTTGTAATGTGTGTCTATCTCTCCCTCCATCTTCTCATATCCCAGCTTTGTGTATTGGTCAACGTGAGTTTCACGACCAGTACTTTGACACCCCTGATTTCGACCTAACTTTAAGGGACATGTGGCTACGTAAACGTAAAGACAGTTGGGAGCTGAAGTGTCCAACAGCAGTCGGCAAGACAGAGGAGACAAGTGGAGGAGAACTGAAAGAGGCCTCGCTCTGTTCACGCTACAAGGAGATCACCAGTCTCCCTGAGATTAAATTCAAAGTCAAAGAAGTCCTTCAGCACTGTGCTGGTGGTAGCATAAACATGGATCCACTACCTGATCATTTGGTTATGGTTGAACAGGTAAGCCATGAAGATCAAGGTGGACCCGAAGGATTCTGCGACTCATGGCCAGGGGAGCTGAATCTGCTGTGCTTTGCGGAGTTCACCACAGCCCGGCGCTCCTTCACCCTGGAGGAGGAGGGTGTGCAGATAGATCTGGATCAGGCTGACTTTGGCTACAGTGTGGGGGAGATAGAAGTGCTGGTTCAGGAGGGACAAGATGTGGGATCTGCTCTGGAGAAGATTGAGAGAGCAGCACGGAAGCTGGGTGAGGACCAGCAGATGGACTGCCTTTTAGTTTGAGAGTTGAACATATAGCACTAGACTCAACATATACTCGTTTGACTTGACCATTACCAGTGTACTAAATATTTTTCTTTTACAGGTTTGACCAGGAATTTGAGAGTCGAAGGAAAAATGGATGTTTACCTCCAAAGATATTGCCCAGAGCATTATGCAAAACTACAAAGGGCACATATACTTTGATAAATGTTTTTTTATTAAAGTTCATACATTTTAAGAATTATATGTACATTTTACAAATGTTTAACTAGTTTTCTTAATTTACTTGCTACACTAGCACCATGTCTGTCTATATTAAAATATAGTTCTGTAAATTAAAAAAATCTATTTTTATCTGACTAATACAAATGTATGTTATGGATGGAGAAAAGTCTTAATGTGTCACACCTCTGAAAGAAAATTGGTCAAATAAATGCTGATAATATTGATAATTTGAACATTTAAAACAATGTTCATGAAAGTGATCAGTTAGTCCTTGTATTCAGTGCTTAGTAACAGCAATCTGGGAAATACATTAAAATATATTGTATGTATTTCATCCACAAAACCTTTATGTACATTGAGTTGTTTTAGAGACTTGTCCTGATTTATTGTGACTAACAGCAGTGTACATCTTTTACAGAGATATTCGTGTGCAATAACAATAAACCATTATGCTGGAGGTGGGAGTTTGGTTTGTTCTTATACAAGAAAGATCTTAGTAGGCTACGTTCAGTCTTCTCACTTTGGGTATAATCTTCTTTGCCACCTTTGAGAATGTATCAGTTTGTAAACTTAAAAATATTTTAACTTTAATGCCTTACTTTAAAAGATAAACTAAATTAAGAATATAATACATCACTTCTAAATAGTAATCAACTGTTAATTAATTGGGAATAATGAAGCTAATTAGACCTCAGTTCACTATAACACACTAGAGAGCCTGTGATAACCCCATTTCTTAAACGATGTTCATGTTCTGGAGGTACTGATAGGAGCCTTGCTGATGCTAATCATCTGCTGAGTTATTCTTATGTGAACATCACATGCTTGGGATTCACACAATCTCCCCTAGAACTTCAGCTTTTAAATAAAGCCAGCGGTGCGTCAGTGAATCCCTGACCCTGGCAAGTGTCCCATTGTTTTGGACGTTGAGAGTAACACACAGCCAGTTTCTTACATTGATCAGTCATGATACCGACGTCAGAGCAGGGACGTTGTTTTGAGTCTCACGGCAGCGTGACGTGTTGATCACATGACACCTATGCTCGCGCAGGGCTTTTACATTTTGTAAACAACATGGCGATTTACGGTCTTGCTAAGGTGTTAGCAATTAGAAGAAACATGTTTAGATAAGGTTTACGCTTGGACGCTAATAACGAAACACAAGTTCAACTGATACTAATACTTTGAGCGAATTTTACGTCCATATTACATCGAAAAGTCGTTTGACTGACAAGCTGTCAAGAAGCCAAGCCTTGACAAGCAAACGGTAATGCTATGTGGTTGGGTTGTAAGTTGGCTAATCGTAGTTCTGGACTTAAAATACATAATTTAAATAAACAATAATACATTAAAAGTCAGCCTACACCAGCAGATGATGTTGTAATGTTTGCCGGATTTACGCTGCGTTGCAAGTAGGAAGTAGGTATGTTTCTGGTAGATTGCATCAGATAAGATGTGTTTATCAAGTTGAACACTGGCTGTAGTTTTAGATAACCCGCCATGTTTAGGCTTCATACCAACGGTATCTTCCTATCGTTTCTCTTCCTGTCGTTGTAAAAACCCCGTGTACTTAATATTTGTCGTCATCCTATCCTTCACCACTCACAATCCCCTTCTTTCCTCGGTGTTAGGCTCCCCTCGGTCTATGGGCTCTCAGTCCAGTTCTGGGATGTCAGGTGGAAGGGGCTCCTCCAGTAGTAACCCATCAGACCAGCCGGAGGCCACACAATCTAACCAGAGCAGCAGCAGGGGCCGCAGGACGGCTGACAGGCAGACCACCTCAGAGGAAGACGTCGACCTAGCAGAAGTACTGGCTTACCTACTGAGGAGGTGAGTTGGGAGGAATTGTTGTGCAATGATGCAAGCTTGGTTTATTGTTCCCTTTGCCCGTAGAGAAAACGAGCCATGAGACGGGATAGCCATTAACACTAAAAGCTTTGGGCTTACTTTAACGATTTTCTATTTATTCTAACCTTTGTTTAACCTGGTACAGTCTTGAGTTTAGTTTTAAAACCTCTTCTAAAAGAGAGACCTGGCCAAAAGCACCATAAAACACCAGACAACAAGGTTACAGCAAAGAACAAAAATAAACATATATAGCAAACACAACTGAATAAGTAACAAGTTAGATACAGAGCATTGACCAATACCTTTAAGCTCCTGTCCTTCAGGGTGGATACAAGGTGAATCCTGATTATCTCCTGTTATTAGGGGCCAGGTGAGGCTGGTCCATGGTAGCGGGGCTACAGGGCTCCAGCTGGTCCAGTCCTATTCAGACTCTGACGAGGACAGTGATGGAGCCTGGGAGGGCCGGCTGGGAGACCGCTACAACCCACCTGGTAATGACCTCTGATCTCTGGCTGAATTACTGCCACCACTATTGTCAAAAAATATATCCCATCAGAGCGCTCTCGCTCTCTCTCATGCTCTCTCTCTCTCTCATTCTCTCTCTCTCTCATTCTCTCTCATGCTCTCTCTCATGCTCTCTCTCTCATGCTCTCTCTCTCTCATGCTCTCTCTCTCATGCTCTCTCTCATGCTCTCATGTTCTCTCTCTCATGCTCTCTCTCTCATGTTCTTTCATGTTCTCTCTCATGTTCTCTCTCTCTCATGCTCTCTCTCTCATATGTTCTCTCTCTCTCA
>OOFG01060232.1:0-12840 GCA_900323295.1 Molva molva
TAAACCACACCCAACGGAGTCAGACCTTCTGCGGCTCCCGGTGTGAGTGTGAGAGCGAGCGTGTGGGTTTGCGTGTATGCATGAGATGACGACCTCCCATCTTAACGGCCATGTTGGCGACGGGGAAGGCGGCGGTGGAGGCGGAGGAGGAGGAGAGGATGAGATGAGGGGAGGGTCTCAGCATAGAGAGATGGCAGTGGATTGTCCTGGGGAGCTGGGCAGCCGGACCCTGCCGGTACGACGATCCGCTCAGCTGGAAAGGATAAGGCAACATCAGGTAGTGTAAACAAACAATCCGGTTAACATGCTTTGAGACCCACAGCAGCGCTATTGAATACACCGAAACACTAAACTCTGTTTGGGTTGAGTGAATGGAATATCTTTTTTTGCTTGACCCCGCATGTTGAATGTGTGTAAACAGCAGTTTGGTTAAACATTAATATGACTAGCGACAAATTTGGCCTGACTTCTCTGCCTTGTTTGGATCACACATTTTTGTGACTTATGACCGAAGATATCGGGGTGTTTTTAGTGTGTTCATCTGAAAAAAAACGATGTTGCTTGGAGTATTGAGGGGGGATGTTGCACCGACGCTTACATGTTAGCGCGCGACGAGCACACAACCGTCCCGGTAACGGGTGCATGTTTGCACACGCATGTGTTTTCAGGAAGATCTCCGGCGGCGCCGCGAGGAGGAGGGGCGGCAGTTGGATCTGAACACGTCCCTCAGGCTCCGCAAGCTCTCTCAGAACCCCCATGTCGGGATCGACAACCCCACGTTCCTGCAGGACTCGCACACGCCCCAGCAACCACCGCTGGGAAGTCAGCACGCACAGACCGTGTTGGGTAAGAACCTGGCTGCCAACGGGGTTCTGTGCTTTCTCTCATGTAGCCCACAACGCGAGAACGATTGGAAAAGTAGCGCGTTTTACACGTAGTGTCTAAATGGGTGGCAGGTTAGTCTCGTGCGGTGGTTTCGACTATGGCGTACATGATCAGAAATTTAAAGCACACAAACTTGAAGTTGTAGGGCACGATTATGAAAAACGGGCAATTGTACTATTTGTGAAATAAGTATTGAAATGGAGCAAGGACTCTTTATGTGGTACAATGAAATAAATGATAAAGCAAATCATGATTAGGACTGATTATGATGATTATGTGTTAAATCCCACACAATCTCACGGCACACCTAGGCTTGCCTGAAGGCACACTAGTTGGGTACCACTGTCCTTGTGGTTAGAGTCTTTGACTCCCAGCCCTGTAGAGTAGAGTGCACTGTGGCCGATTAAGTTAATCTAGAGATAACATTAATATGTTTTTAATAAAAAATATTCCCCCATCGAACAAACGATTGGTTGTAGAGTTTGGCGAATTTCAGTCGACCAAGATTTTCTTTGGTTGACTACAACCCTACAAAAAATATGTTTGCTTTGGATAAAAGTGTCTGCTAAATGACTTGGTAGGTACTTGGTAGGTACTGGGATTGCTGTGAATGAACACTGCTGGCAGATTTAAGCCCTAATGTGTCCATAAAATACACATTTCCTCAGGTAGTTTTGCAGGTGTGGTTGCATGGAACTTGGGTTGAAGACACAGGAAAACAGGGGGCAGTGATAGGAAAGAGAGGGGAAAGCAAAGATGGCGGCAACGTATGGAGAAAGAAAGTAAAATGAGAGTGAGATCAAGAGCGAAAAAAGTATTCAGGAAAGGGCTTTCTGCAGTCAAATTCCTCAGGGAGGAGGAGGGCACTTGATGGCAAGTTAATTAAAACTGTTGGGGATCGCCATGAAACAAATACACACAACGATGCCTTGTGGAGGTGTAGTCGCAAGCAGTAGGGAACACATTGTTCCTACTGCTGCTGCCATTGTCTTTTTCCACATTAAAACAAAGTACAAGATTTTCCTTGATTGTCACAGGTCACCTTGTGTTCAGTAATGCACAGTGTTGTCATCACGCAGAACATGCACAGTATCACAACTCAACCATATCGATGTTTCAGCCTTATCTCTGACTCTTGTATCGATTTCCCGATATGTGTGGCTTAATCGTCACACCCCTATGTCGTACTGAACTTTTTCTTCCCATCGTTTGATCTCTCTTTGCCTACCTCTCTAATTGTCACTCTCTGTGTTTGTCTCTCTTGTCTATGTGTTTTCCAGAGCTGGAGGAGCTGCTGCTGTCCCTCAAGCAGGTGCAGGGCTGCCTGTCAGACCCACAGAGTCAGAACGACGTGGACCTGGTGCTGTCACTGCTCCATAAGGTAATATCAAGAGGAATTCTGCGGGCGGGGAGGCCCATATGCTTATTACCACATTGTTTTCACGATGAGCTCAGGAACTGGCTCCTCTGTATTTGGACAAAAAACAACAAACACACTCTGGCGATCCACTGCCCAGCTAGTCTCCTAGACCTCCATTCTCCTGGGTCTTTGATAATCACCGGTCCTCACGCCACCAGGATGGTTGCCACTTGTGATGTTTACCACTATGAGGCCTTTGTCTGTTACCCTGTACCTCAGTGGTGGGCTTTATTGCTTAAAAGGCTGTTTTTTGGAAATCCTATTTCTTATTTTGACACTCATCTCCATGTCCAGGCTGACTTCCAGTCTGCACTCAGGATCCACAATGCTGTGGCCAGCAGCATGCACCGCCCCTCCCCACCATACCCACACACACACCAAGCGCTGCAGCTGGCCATGGAGGTAACTCACTCACTCATACACACGCGTGAATTTTGCTACTCTTGCTATTGCTACTCATTAGAATGGAAATTGTTTAGAGCAATAATTCAATCACAACAAAAGCAGTACAGTCTATGGGGCACCATAAAAACAATCCCAATAATCTTTATAAAGATTAATTCTAAGGAGCTTTAAGTTTGGACAGCATCTGTATTGTACAATAGTTGAAAAGAAGGGCTTCTCTTGGCAGCCCTCCATCCATATAAAAAGTATTGTGCTAGAGAAGTGTCTTGGCGCATAGTTATAGTTGACTGACCACAGGGTCTGTGAATGCCATGGCAGCTAGTCGGTTAGGCTGTGTTTTATGGGGGTTAAAACAAGTCAAACAGTTTCCAAAACAAGTATCCATTTAATATCCATTTAATTATAATAACTATAAAGTGTATAGACATACATAGACAACTAAATATACTTTACAACACAGTTTTTTGTTAGTTTGAATACAGCTTTAGGATAAATAAGAATTAAATCCCAGAATTATGGCACCAACCTAAACGTAACTGTCTTTCTGTGTATTCTGTTACGTTATTGCCTACGGTTTGTTTCCATTGGTAACAGGTGGAGGGTTTGGTCCAGTCCAGTCAGAATAAAGATGGCTTAGAGCTGCAGAGTCTACTGTCGGGTACTCGTGTGCAGGTAAATACTCACTCACTCACTCACCCACTGACACACACCCGCTCGCTCTCTCACTCACTCACACACACTCTACTAGACACATGCACTCGACCGCTGTGCTGTCCGATGCAAATGCATATTGTGTACTTGTATGTGCAGGCTCTTCTCCTGGCCCATGACAGCGTGGCAGAGAGGGAAATGCAGCTGGAGCCTGTGTCCCCTCCAGGGGAGACGCTGTCCCAGTGGGGCGGGGAGACGGTGAAGATCGTGCGCATTGAGAAGGCCAGGGACATACCACTGGTAAGACAGTGTGAGGGATGGCTGTTAAACATTCAACACACTTTGAACAGTAGCTCCAAGTACAGGGATGAATATTGAATGAATGGCATGCAACGTCATGATACAATGGCAATACGCAGAGCTGAGGGTTGCTAGGTGGAAAGACTTCGGAAATGAGTTCTGACACATAAGATTTGGGTAAGACTCCAGTAGGTTGGTAGGTCACTTGCTCACACTCACTCATTGGCTGGCTGGATAATTCTATGAATTTGAAGTTAAATACTATATACAAATATTATAGTAAACTCTTAGCACTGTTTTAACATTAAAAAAAGCCCAGATGCAGTAGGTGGCCTGTTGCACTGTGATCCGACCACTCGACTGTGTTTTCAGGATGGTCGTGTCTGTGTCTCCCCAGGGCGCCACGGTGCGTAACGACATGGACAGCGTGGTGATCAGCCGCGTGGTGCGCGGGGGGGCTGCCGAGCGCAGCGGCCTGCTGTCCGTGGGCGACGAGATCCTGGAGATCAACGGTGTGGAGATCCGGGGAAAGGACGTCAACCAGGTGTTTGATATACTGGTGAGAAGAAGCAATAAGTAGCAATAGGTGTTACATATGTGGCCGGGTTGAAGGCTGGGTTATTAACACATAAAGCACTGACATATTCATGTTTAATAATGTTAATAGTTGTTAATTAGGTGAGCACTGCTTGCAGCACTCACCTATTAATCATTTTGTGAGCTTACCCCGATAAGATGTGAAAGAATAATGTAAATAACACACTTTTCCACGTTACACGTTTTTGAACTCTGTTCGAATCTTTTCACTTGATTTAAGCTATTCATCATTTCTTTACGTCTTAAACTATGTGGCTTTATTAAAACATATTTTCAACCTCAACCGCACTACAGCGCTCACCGCATTTTCTGCAGGAAATGCATTTTCTAGTTACATATGTTGCCCTTGAAATGTTGGTGGACAATGGGGGTGGTGGGGCACCCTACACTACTATGATGTTAACAGAATGCAGAGAAGGAAGGACATGGAGAATCAGTAGCTGACGTAGCAGTATACTAAAATGTCATTGACATTCAAGCTTGTATCTTCTATATTTATCTTCACATAAGCAAAAGTCTCCAACAACTACACGTATCAAAGAAGCAGTGCGGTCATACTTTGAAGAAAGGAAGGGGAGAGGTTTTGCGGCAGGCTGATTGTCATCAAGGACTCTGACCGGCGTTCAAGCCTTTGGAACATTTTGAACCATTACATAAAAACAGTCATGCTTCGACAGTGGTCTCATTCGCAGTAAAGGATAGTTTCAGTCAGAGACATTTTGAAAGCAACGTGTAAGCCTTTGTTTTGCAGACAAAATATTGTCAGTAGAAAAATAATTGGTTGACTTCAGGTCTATAGTCAGGTTGGTTTTGAAGATCCAGCCAAGGGTACATTTGAATACTGTGTGTATCTCACAGGCGGACATGCACGGAATCCTGACCTTTGTGCTGATTCCCAGCACCGAAGGCAAGCCCCCTCCCATAAAGGAGACAGTGGTGAGTTGAGAACCGTCTCTGAAATGTCCAGAAGTCACCCTTTAAATGTGTGGCCTCATCTATATAACCATCCATCTCATGTCCCTTTGCCCAGATTCACGTGAAGGCCCATTTTGACTACGACCCCTCAGATGACCCCTACGTACCCTGCAGAGAGCTGGGGCTTTCCTTCCAGAAGGGAGACATCCTGCACATCATCAGTCAGACGGACCCCAACTGGTGGCAGGCATACAGGGATGGTGACGAGGAGAACCAGCCCCTGGCTGGACTGGTACCCGGTACGGCCACAACCCTACAATCATGAGGCTTTCCAAATCTGAGTTTATTAGCTGACTTTAAATTGTGCCATCAAAATGGGCATTATTGGAAGGCAATATGGAAGTCAATTTCCAATATGGAAATTGTGTTCAAGAGGGAGCAATAGTTGCTTAGACTATTGACTATTGTTGTTAGACTATCCTGACATGGAAAGCAAAATTTGACTTTGTTCTGTTGAGCTTTCTTTTAGAGCGCTCATTAACAGGCCACTATTAACTGCACAAAGGTGGTAGAGTACTACCACCACAGTACCAAATGTGCACCTGTTTCTGTTAGCACCGTTTGTCTCGAGCTGTGCTATCTGCGTTCACCAACACAACAATGCGACTGTATGGTTTTGCTTTTCCGTTGATGAAGGCAAAAGTTTCCAGCAGCAGAGAGAGGCTATGAAGCAGACGATTGAGGAAGACAAAGAGCCAGAGAAGTCTGGTCAGTTTTAAAGCCATGTCCAACCACTCAACTGATTGGCTGTTTGTTTCTTTTGCAAAAATATATAATATTATTGTAAATGAAGTAAGTAAGTAATCCATTTTGGGATCTATAGGAAAGCTCTGGTGTGCAAAAAAGAACAAGAGGAAGAGGAAGAAGCTGCTTTACAATGCCCACAAGAATGAAGGTATGTCTGCTGGTTCCTTGTGATGGCATTTCTTGTTCCAACATTTAAAGTTGCCATATGCAACATTTCAACTAGCTCGTAGCTGCAAATAACCCAAACATATCTGTAGTCAATGCTGATCAAAGGTGAAAATGGGATTAAAATCACATCCTATCCTCACATCCACATCCTATCCAGCTGATTGGATTAGCTTCAGCCACTCGGATCCCAAGTGCCGTATTTCCATTAGCAAACGTGTCTTCAAATAACAGCTATTGTAGAAATGTCCAAAATGGCATGGCCTGGTGTCGTCCTCATCTACATTACTCGCTGGGGTTCGCTGATTGACCGATTGATTGAGATGCCGTTTCCAGCCTAATATCTCGAGGCAAAACCGGAGGTTAACTCGCAAGATTTAGGCTGACTTCGCAAGGCTAGGTGATCTGAATGGTTAAAGGGAACATTGCAGCCCATAGGTAGCTCTCACTACCTTTTATTCTACTGCTTTATATTCCCTCCTTTTATTTCTCTGTGTCTTGCTTTTGTTTTGTCTGTAATAAGGAGATGCAATTTTTGTTACCTTTTAGATAATGACAATGAAGAAATTCTCACCTATGAGGAAATGGCCCTGTACCATCAACCAGCCAACAGGAAGCGGCCAATTGCACTGATTGGTCCACTGAGCTGTGGCCAGGCAGAGCTTAAGCAGAGACTGGTCAACAGCCAACCGGAGCGCTTCGCTGGGGCCGTCCCTCGTAAGAAAAACAACCAGATGCTTTACAAGCTTTAACTGTCAAGACTTATGTCAAAAATAAATTGCCATGTTGTTCTGTGTGTTCCAGACACTACAAGGAGTCGTCGCGATGGAGAGTTGGGTGCGAGAGACTACCATTTTGTGTCTCGCCAGGCATTTGAAGGGGAATTAGCCGCCGGTAAGGGCAATATGCAGTTTACATTTTTATGTATTTTACTCTGATTGGTCGAACTCATTGGAAGTGATCTTTGTCAAAAATCTCAAACTTCTCAGTACCATTTTCAATGTTAATTTTGTTACAAACTAACCACAGGGTAAGAGTCCGCAACAGTATACTAGTCCTGTTTGACGTGAGGAGAGAGAGATGGACAGGAAATAAAGAGCGCTGGGGAAGCGTATGATGGTAAGCGCTACTCACCAGGGCTCGCGTGTTCCAGTTCTCTCACCAGGCTTCCAGTTGACCTGGGCCAGCTCGTGCGGTTCTTCTCTGTTCAGTCAGTGATTTGCTCCATGTGCCGTGATAATCACGCCATTACATATATATCTACGTGTACAGAGTCCGACCCACCGGAGAAGTCAATGAAGATGTGTGGCACGAAGTCCCGTCTTGGTACGTGTAATCATTTCGGTTAACCACGGATCGTCATCACACAAACGCTGTAGCGTTCCTCTAAATCCACACTTTAAGATTAAGTCCATAAAGAAAAGATAGGTTTATAACAAAATCGCTCCAACAACACATACTCATCTCTCTCTGTGTCAATATGGTCTTTGATTTTGAACCTTGCGCCAGGATCCCACAGGTGAGTTAAATCCCCGTGGATCAGTCCTGTGTGGGGCTGATCAGCCACACGCCTAACTTTTTTTTTCTTTTCTTATTTATACATGTTACAACTATATACAAGCAATTCCAAGGTTAAGACTTAACTCAAGCTGTGAATAAAGTGTATCACCAAACTGTAAGGCTGCAACGCTAAGCTCCATCGATAGTCTTTGATTTTTAGTCTAAAATCTCTCCAAGAAAACCAGAGGATTATGATCTGTGTAAACCTCTATGCTACCCGAACCACTAGAGGTATAGATTTCAAAGTGCTGTGAAAGTGCTTTTTTGATAGTTGAATAGGTTTTATCGGCCCTATTTAACTTCCTAGAAAAACAGGCGATAGGATGTTCAATGCCAAAAGTATCAGTCTGCATCAAGACGGATCCAACTCGTACATCAGTAGCATCAACACACAGTTTAGAGGGCCTGTTGAAATCTGGCGCAGCTAACACAGGAATACAAAGCCTTCAGTCTAGTGCGAGCTGACGGTGATCTGACCAGACACATTTCTGGTTCTTCTGTAAAAGACAGGTAAGAGGTGTAGCTACACTAGCAAAGTTCCCAAAAACCATTACCAGAATGAGTACCTCATGAGTACCCGTTGGTTTTTAGGGGGTGGCATCTCCGGTATAGCCTTGACCTTTGCAGTACGAGGATTTACCTGACCCAGCCCCACTACATGACCTAAATAAGTCACTTGAGCTTTGGCAATCTCACTCTTTGCGAGGTTGACTATCAGGCCGGCAAAATCTAGGCGGCTGAACAAGGCTTTAAGGTAAGAGATATGCTCTGGCCACGTGTCGCTGTAAACAATGTCATCTAAATATGCAATCCAGTTAGTTAGTCCGTCAGTGAGCACATTCAATAGACATTGAAATGTGGCAGGGGCATTCTTAAACCCAAATGGCATCACAAAGAACTGATGCAAGCCATCGGGCGTTACAAAGGCTGAAACCTCTTTGGCACCAGGAGTCAGAGGGATTTGCCAATAACCTTTCATGAGATCAAACTTGGATATTAATTTGGCTGTACCCACCCGATCAACAAAATCTTCCAGACGGGGTAGCAGGTATGAGTCCGATTTTGTAACGGCATTGGGTTTTCTATAGTCCGAGCACATACGAGGAGTACCGTCGGGTTTTGCAATGGGGACAGACAGGAGCAAAACAGGAGAGCTCCACCCGCTATTACTGGGCTCTATGATGTTATGCTTAAACATGTATTCAATCTCTTTCCTTATCAACTGTCATTTTTCCAGGGTTTACCCTATAAGGACATTGTGCTGCACCAAGGAGTTGAGCCCTGGTTTATCCACGAACAGTCTAGGCTGAGAATGTAGCAAATTCACAACATCTTTCCGCTGAGAATCATACAAATAGGAACACATTATCAAGATCGGCCATGAGAGTCGTGTTGTCTAACCGAATTTCCACAGGAGCACTCGGGGCACTCTATTGGCTCTACTGGGGTATCTGGGGCTGCCTGGGACCCAATACAAGCAACAGCCAAGGGAGGCCTGTCCTGGTATTTCTGTTGTTTAGATGGCACACCTTGGAAGACGTCCTCCTGTCAGGGGTTCTTATTACATAGTTGACCCCACTGAACTTTCTATTTACCTCATAGGGGCCAGAGAACTTTGCTCCCAACGGATTTCCAGGTATAGGAAGTAAAACTAGGACTTTCTCTCCAGGCTCAAGGTACCGGACTTCAGCCTTCCGATCACAGTGAGCCTTCATTTTCTTCTGGCTTTCTAGAAGATGCGACTTGGCTACCTCACGACCAGACCATAATCGAGTTTAAAATCAGAAACATACCCATAAACATTTGAAGGGGTACTGGGTGACATAAACAATTCTTTCATGAGCTTGAGAGGACCACGTACTTCATGTCCATAAACTAGCTCAAATGGGGTTCAATCCGTAGACTCGTTCACCGCATCCCTTGCAGCAAACAGAAAAAAAGTGATTCTTCTGTCCCAATCAAGGGATTGATCATGACAATGGCTATAATCATAGTCTTAAGCGTTTGATGGTGTCTCTCTAGGGCGCCATGGGACTAAGGATGGTAGACAGATGACGTGATATGCTTTATCCCCAGTTCTTGGAGAACCCTTTTAAACAACACTGACATAAAATTTGATCCTTGGTCGGGCTGAACCTCCTCAGGTAGATCCGTGTGAAAAAAGTAAGCAATGCCTCCAACACACTTTTAGCAGTGATATTACGCAGAGGATACGCCTCTGGATATCGGGGAGACAGATCCATGATGGTAAACAAGTACTGATTACCTTTTTCTCGTCTTAGGCAAGGGGCCTACACAGTCAATCATAACCCGGGAGAAAGGCTCTTCAAAGACAGGCAGCGTTTGAAAGGAGCCGGGGGAATGGTTTGGTTTGCTTTTCCCACCATCTGAAGTGTGACAAGTTTTGCAGAATTGAACCACATCTTGGTGTATTTTAGGCCAGTAAACTTGTTTTAAGATTTTCTCCTGGGTTTTCCGAATTCCAAGATGCCCACCAGAGGGGATCTCATGGGCCACTTGCAATATGTCATGCCGGAAAGTAAGAGGGGCAACAATTTGGTTTTGAACTCTCCAGTCCTCAGTTGCAGGACATGAAGGGGGCCTCCACTTTCAGAAAAGCACATCATCACAAACAAAAAAAAACTGTCTGACACCAGCATTGGGAATGAGTCTCAGCAAGCCATATTCAGGTCTCATTCTTCTCGGGTACATCAGTGTCCTTTTTCCTTTCCTCTCTGGCTTGAGAACGAGTTACCACACAGGTAGGGAACACCCCGGAAGGTTTACTTCTATCTGTTCTGTCTCTGGTACTGCAGCAGGGGTACCGCACACAACGGGCACAGGATGTACTTTGTTACCAGCTAGGTCATTAGCTAGTATGAGAGTAACACCCGCAGGTAAGGAGGGCACCACGCCAAGGGCTCCCCTACCAGTTACGAGGGAGGACTTCAAATGCACCTGATGTAAAGGAACTGACATCAAAAAAGGCCTATCTACATCAGAACCAATGTCCGTTACTCCCTGTATCACTGATTGATCCCCCATGGAAGTCTGATCTGAAAAGAACTTGGGATTAAACACACACAAGGACTGAGCTCCCCCTGTGTCACGCAATTTGACAACAGGATACCACTTATCTCCATCAGGAGACACCAAGCCCTCAGACACAACATCCCTGAATTCTTCTTGAACACCCGAGTTCAGTTCCACTTCTCCAGGCCCACAACCCTCTTGTGCTGGAATGACTGAATGCTCAACCGGGGCACCCTGCAAAGTCAAGGTGTTTCTTTCATGACCAACAATGGACACGAGGGTCACCGGTTTAATCTGGGCCTTCTCCTTCCCCTTTGAAAGCATCTTCCAGCATTGGGACTTATATGGCCACGCTTCTTACAATAAAAACACTCGGGCAGATCAGAAGTGTGGGACGGTATATGTGCAGGTTTAGGTCTTTCATGCCTTACCTCTGGGTGAGGGGTGTAGTAGGACAGTCCTTCCCAGGGGCTCTCCTTTTCTTTTGTACTGCAAACCCTGTTTGTGGACCAATTCGTAATCATCAGCTACCACTGCAGCTGATTTCTCAGGGAATCAATTTTATGATCCTCTAGGTGTGTTTTTAAATCTAGGGAAAGGCAACATGGATTTAAAATTCTGAAACTTCAATGCCTTATTTTGCATGCTGAACATTTTTGCCTCTTGGACCCATAATCCGTCCAGGTATTTTTCTGTACAATTACATTTTCAGAAAAACTTCTCAGAATCAACGTAAAAAAAAGTCTAAATGACCCAAAATTTCGTACACATGATCTATGAAACTGTCTGATCTTATATTTAGCAAAGATTTTTGATAACATAAAAAATGGCAGAGTTATGGCAAATTCGCGAACATTGTTCTATCAACCACAAGTCATAAGTCAAGAAAGGTAGCAGAAGCTTAAAACTTGCCATGCACATGGAGGGCACCTCCCTTAACATGTGTAAAACGTTTGTTGTCGATATCTAATTCCATGACGTCAGTGTGTAATTCTTCTTCAGCGCAATGCACCACTTCGCCTATAGGGGGCCCAAAATCCCACATGAATGGCATCTACCATTAAATCACTGTGTGTGTGCGTGTAAGTGTGTGCGCGTTTTTGGGAATAAAAAAACACCCAGTGCTGAAGAACAAAGACCCGCCCCTGTCAGAGGCATAGTTGCGTCTGGGAGTAACGACATGCCCCCGTGAATGGCTTGTAAAGGGCGGTCGCTGGGGTCGGCAGTGTGTGGGCTGTGAATACCTCTCGTTATTATTTATTAATTTTTTTCACCAAACAAGCTATACATCCACCTTAATCGACTATATACTACCACCCACCGTCAAACAACTGTTTAGTGAGAGATCCAGTTCAGCGTGACTAATTCACGCTTTGAATACACATGCCCTCTAACTAAACCCACTGGTGCAAATGCCTTGACCGAGCAGAATTCTACTGACAACTCACAAAAAATTGCTTAGCGGAAACTATGAGCACCCTTAACTGCTAACTAATGCAAGTAATCAAACCCAAACAAACTAGTAAATATCCCACCACTGCCACCAATCTGTTAAGAACTAACCACAGAGTAAGAACAATGGTATACTAGTCCTGTTTGACGTGAGGAGAGTGAGATGGACAGGAAACAAAAAGCGCTGGAAGCGTATGATGGTAAGCGCTACTCACCAGGGCTCGCGTGTTCCAGTTCTCTCACCAGGCTTCCAGTTGACCTGGGCCAACTCGTGCAGTTCTTCTCTGTTCAGTCAGTGATGTGCTCCATGTACCGTGATAATCACCCCATTACATACAGTGGGGCAAAAAAGTATTTAGTCAGCCACCAATTGTGCAAGTTCTCCCACTTAAAAAGACGAGAGAGGCCTGTAATTTTCATCATAGGTAAACCTCAGCTATGAGAGACAAAATGGAAAAAAAAATCCAGAAAATCACATTGTCTGATTTTTTAAGAATTTATTTGCAAATTATGGTGGAAAATAAGTATTTGGTCACCTACAAACCAGCAAGATTTCTGGCTGTCACAGACCTGTAACTTCTTCTTTAAGAGGCTCCTCTGTCCTCCACTCGTTACCTGTATTAATGGCATCTGTTTGAACTCCTTATCAG
>OOFG01060234.1:0-11555 GCA_900323295.1 Molva molva
AACCGCTAACGAGAGCGACGTGTCTGGGAAGGCGGGCTCTAGGTCTGACAACATGTGGGTATCGCTTCTCGGCCTTTTGGCTAAGATCAAGTGTAGTATCTGTTCTTATCAGTTTAATATCTGATACGTCCCCTACCCGGGGACCATATATTAAATTGATTTTTGGAACTGGGAGATGGAATAGGGGCTTGCTCCGTCCACTCCACGCATCGACCTGGTATTGCAGTACCTCCAGGAACGGTGCACCCCCTCTGCTTGTAAAAATGAACGGTTGTTTTTGTCTTCACCCAGAAAAATAGTCTATTTAGTTTAGGGCTCCTTCAGTGCTATCCAAAATTTGCATTTCTAAATTGTGATTTTCCTAAATTAGAAGGCGTCTGTAAGGGTTAAATTCCTACATGGATTTCATTATTCTGTAATATCAAAAATACTAAATGGCAACCTAAACTAAGATAACATGATTTTAGACTATAAAAAAACTTATGTCCATACAGACTAGAATTTGATTTCAGAAGGGAAAACCTATTTCTTTATTCCAAACATCGTATGCCGTTTCACTGGAACACCATATACCTTTTTTATTCCTGCCTTGAGACATGTCTACCTAATATGGTCAAAGGCCTCTACTTCCTGACACACAAACCTAGCTAAAAGCATGACCAGGTAAATATTTACAGTTAATCCAATTAGCTCAGGTGTGTTACTAGAAGCTAAATGATTGATATGTAGATCATTGGCAAAGTAGTGTGTTACACACATGGTCAATGGAGCCTTAATTGTTATCAGCATAGCTGGCATTATTTTGAGGAAATAAAGAAAATCAGGATTATATATATATATATATATATAAATATTTTAGAGAGGTACACCAGGTAAGACTGGGTAGGAACTATCTTTTGGCACAATAGAACAGTAATACTCCAATACATTATTTTAAAAATAAAAACGTATGTGGATGCATGTGTGCGTTAGGCTATGTTCCTTTTCGTTAAGGTGAACTGTTAGACAGTTGAAGTGCATCCTTTGTCCACCACAAAATATAGATTGTGTTATCTTTCATGATAATGTATCCAATGTAAAGAAAAATACAAAAAATAAACCTATATTATATCACCATCTTTAGCTATGTACAGCTATAATCATCTTTAAAAACATTGCAATAAAAACACTTTAGATTGTGTAGTGGCTCGATAATATAACAGATGGAGAAAAGCAAAGTACAAAGGGCCCTCCATGACAAGTGTTAAGTAAGTTAATAAATACACAGAAGACACCGTTACGTCCTATCCAAACGGTCAATACAGAAGTGGTGGTTCCTTAACAATGTGCAGTAAGGGGAGGCAGTTAGGTTTCCATTGGACTGGTAGGGTGGGGGGTTCAAGTACAGGTGGATTCAGGGAGTACGGTGGGATCAGTGGCCGAAGCAGTTCTTCAGCGCTTCCTGGATGAACAGGAGGCTGCGCTTGTAAAGGAACGAGTCCTTCCTCTCCGGCTTGCAGATGTTCAGGTGGTCCGTGTCCACCTGGATGAGGTCCCCGATGCCGAGGTCTGGAAGAGGAGCAGAAGAAGTGACACGCTTTGATATGGAGGAATGGGATCCCAGATCAGGGTTACATGTTCATGTCTAAAGAACTGAGAGCAACACAACGGAATGCAATCTGTATATTTCAGAGCATTTTGTTTATTGATTGCTGGCGGGATGTGAACTTCAACAAATATGACAAAAAATGCTTCTTAAATAAGTTGCCTACTCTAGCTTTAACACGCTTTTGAAGCCCCACTCACCAGCTGACTGTGGGGGCACCACCAGAAGCTTGATCATGGGGCCGATGGTGGTGGGCATCGTCTCGGCGAAGCTCAGCACCTTGTATTCCCTCTCCTTAGCCATGTTCAGGAAGTTCTCATTGAGGTCGCACAGTGCCGGCGAGTCTACACATGTAGTGGCAAACCGATGGGCACACGTTATACGTTACGGGATGCTTTATAGCAATCAAGTTATTTTAATTATACTCTGGACATTTCCTTGTTTTTCAACATTTGTATGAAAAAATGAATGGCGAAAACATGGATGGAGTAGAAATGTAACTTTTAAACATAAACAAGTCCATTTATTTTTCATGGTGTATTCGCCACCTAAACAGAGTTTGGTGAACCCTGGTGACCGCCCACCTTTACAGAGCTCCCGGACCTCCACGGAGGGGAAGAGGAGGTAGCGCACGCTGACCGAGTACTCGGCCATGTAGGTGCCTCGGTGGGGCACGCTGTAGAACACCATGCCCTTGGTGTTCCTCAGCAGACCCTGCATGTCCGGGTCCTCCGCCGCGTCCAGCAGCATCCTCTTCACCAGCAGGCCTGATGGAGGAAGAAGAAGAAGAACGATGAGGAGGAGAAGAAGAAGAACAAGGAGGAGGAGGAGGAGGAGGAGAAGAAAAAGAAGAATGAGGACGAGGAGGAGGAGGAGAAGAAGAAGAATGAGGAGGAGGAGAAGAAGAATTGGGGTAGGAAGCCTTTTAGCACCAATTGAGGATTTCTATCCACTAGAGCATTCAACTTTAACATGTTATACAGGAGTCCACTGCAAACTTGGAACCCTGTTATGCATTTTAGACATAAACATTGTAATCATGACATGCTTGTTGTAAATGTGAGAGCCAGTTCTTTTTCCTGAATAAATAAAGGTTGATTGATTTGAAACTTTGACGCTCCGCCTTTCTCTCTCCCCCTTAGTGGTCGAGGACGTCCCAGGACTTTCCCAGAAAACCGGAAAGGTCAACAGTAGTGAAGTCTAGGTGTGGGAGCCGCCCTGAATACAGCCTTCCTTCATACCTGCCCTGGTTGGACCAGGTGTGGATGCTGGTTCTTACCTCCCATGCTGTGTGCCACCCACACCACTGGCCTCTCCCCCACCCCGGCTGACTTCAGCTTGTTCAGCAGCTCTCGACTTCTGGAGGCCAGCGACTTCCTGCGGAGACAAACCCACAGGGATCCTAACTTAAAGGGTCTCTAACTTAAGGAGGATTCAGACTCCTGCATGAAGAGTGATTGTGTTTAACTTATTATGCGCTCTGCGTTTCGTGTGAATATCAACCATATGAAAGCAGGTGGTTGGCTGTCCTCACCTCTGATTCTCTGCGGGACATTTGGTATTCCAGTCACTGAGGTGGGAGTCGTACTCCACTGAAAGCACCCTGAGGTTTGGACAATCTGCAGCCAACCATGACTGGCCCAGCGAAAGGTAGAAGGGATGTTTACATAAATGTAAATTATAATGAGGATATAAACAAAATAAGGCATCAATTCAGCTTTAGGTACAAATTAAAAAGGTGCCATTGGAGTTATGGCATTAGGAACGTACAAGCACAGACATATTTTTGGGCTATTCTCAATATTAAATTATTAGTAACAATCAACAGGCAATCACATTTTTTACTATCAAGGAAAAATATCGTCCAGAAAAGTATTTTAGTTTCACCGTCCGACGGATTGCAAAAACCATCAGAGAGACGGGTCTTACTTGAGGCCAGCACTCTGTGTAGTCCTCCCTACTTCCTGCTTCCTCCTTGGAGCCATCGCAGTCCTTCTGTCGCCACGTCTTAAACGCCGCCCCCAGGAGCCCGTGGACGAACAGCACGTCCGCTTTGATTGGCTGGCTGAAGGATAGAGATGATTGACAAGCGGAAGGTCCATTAGAAAGTAAATGAGCGTCACTTTAAAAAGTAGGGGAACTCTGCTGATGGTTCGGTGGTTGTCCCTGTGTAAGTCTGAGGGCTGCATTTGAGCGTGTGGACCGTGTGAAGGTGGAGGGAAGAGGCTGGACTGAGACGTGTCACGGCTGCTTACTCGCTGCGCGCCTGCGGGTGAAGGATGTAGACGCCGTCTTGGTATTTCTCCTCCACCGTTTCCCTGTCCAGGTTGGCCAGGGCCCGGGCCGCGTGCGCCGCCTGCATCACATGCGGCGACTGCATCATCTCAGCCAGCACCGACACCCAGCCTGCCAGTCACAACACATGGGCATGCAGTCAGAGACCCGCCCACCTGACAGGTGAGAGGGCCTATCACCTATCAGATGGGCAAATATACATGGACATGCTTTAAGGGTTTGGCCGGTTTGCTGAGACCCCAGGTTAATTGTTGACATGTCGAGATGTAAATCAGCCATGGTTGTTGTTTAGCTCTTTGTTCAAGGCTGCGTTCCAATTAAGTGAAAAAACACCCCTTCCTGCACTTACCCTCGCAACTTATTGAAAGGTTGCCAACTGCCTAATTTCAGAACGCGCCTACACCCTGAGAGGGTGCGAGGTGAACAAATATTATCGCTGACTTACATCTCGACATAGACCATGTCAAAATGAACCTGGGGTTTGAGCAAACCGGCCAAATCCTTTAACACGAGCCACGGCTGAGCTGGCTACGCTCGCATGGCGGGCGGACATGTTGGGGAAGGTCTCCTCACCAGACTGTACGATGGCCTGGTGAACGCGTTCGTTGAGTGCCAGGTTCCCCACGATGCGCACGATGTTCCTCTGGATCTTCAGGGAGTCCTTGCGGAGCTGGTAGACCCTCTGCAGGAGCTGCAGACCCCCTTGGGCCACGATGTGGTCGCAGTGGCTCTGCACCTGGAGACCGGGCGGTAAACGCGGGTCGACTGATTCAAGAGCATCCCTCCACAGACGGACACAATCGTTCAGAGATACACTTCACCAACACGGACCGTGTTGAGAATGGTTGCTTTGGAGGTATTTTTGTTTTTCACATTTTTAGTCGTACTCTTTGGTTGTCTAGTGGTCAAGTTGTTGTATAACTTTGTAATCATTCTTTGTTTTACCTTTTTAGGAGACTTTTATATTTTCACTGCATTTTGCCTCATCTTTATGACTTAAATGAAATACCCGTCAAGACGTATGATGGTTGGACGGTACTGGAGTTCCATCACATCCTTTCGACCAATCATGACTGAGCATGTGGTGACCGGTTATTACCTTAGAATGCTGCACCAGTGCCTGAAGACAGAAGGACTCCACCTTCTCCGAAGGAACGGAGGTGAGGCTCTGGGCGTAGGGTAGACCGTTACCGCCAAAGCACCACAGACCACCCTGTGTTATTAAATAAATACACATCGTCCCTTCAGTGGAGTTTTCTCTAAATTAACATGCATTACAGCAGCGGTTCCCAACCTTCAAATCTCTAGCTCTGAAAATGTTTACGACCCTAACTTTAACTTTTGTGCGTCTGCTTCAACATTAATAGTTATTACCCAATCAACTTCTGCCGGTAATATCAATGTCCCGGTGAACGTAATCGCATGGCTCTACTACACACTAAGTGATTGTTTGTGGCTATGAATCATTAGGTCATCAAGTCAGTTTGTATATACAGGACGTCTGAGACCTTTTAAAAAATGTTACTGCTAAAATGGATAATCACTTATCTGGAGCTTATGTCAGCTATAGATAATGATATAGCGTGATATGATGCAACGATACCACGTGGAAACCACTGCGCCAGAGCGTGCCTGTGCTGGGGTCTTACCCGTTGTGCTGCCAGCGACTGGCTGCTCTCTCTCAGGGCGAGCGAAGTGAAGTACTGAACACACTGGTCCACTTCAGACTGTGGAAGAGATGCCAGCAGCTGCCTCAGCTCATCCTCCACGGAGAAGCCCTGGAAGAGAGGCAGACCTCGTTAAGCCACTAGATTAGAGGGATCGCACTGACGAGCAATTAACAAAGTAGACAACGGTCAATCGGATTGAATAATGAATGATCCATTTAACAGAGCGTGGTTAACAAAAGCAGTATAGGGCTTGTACTTCAGAAGGCCTCATGGGATTTTTTGTTGGCGATACTCCATCATTTTGAGAGGATACAAGAGAGTTGAAGTACTAGTAAAAAATAAAAAGGAGTAAAATCCTAAATAAACGTAAATATACTGGAACCTAGGCTAAGTAAAACTTTGTTTTGCCACGTCTCTCATGAGAAACGCTGTGGCAGTTTCAAACAACAACGTGGCAGTTACAAACAACGTCTTCCCGGGACGACAAATCATTTCACGATTAATTACTAAACAATGACCAAAGAAACATTACTACGAACATAATAACTAACATTCTAATGCTTCCAAAATGGCGGCGGTCATGGCGAGGTGACCTCATTAAAACAGGAGAATCCCTGGTAAACAAACGTACATCCTCAGTTTCTGGAAGGCTGGGCGCAGATAGGAAGAAGCGGCGGTCCACCTGGGGGGTCCGGGCCAAGCCCACGGCCGCGCGCTGGTCCAGAACCTGGGCTGCCGTCTGGTATTGGTAGTCTGTGTGACGGACAAGCGGTACGGACCAATCACAGTCCCGCCTCACTCTAGACAAAACCCTACCTCCATTAACTTTTTCAATATCATTGCTAATAATACTTTCAATATCATGTGCAAAATTCCTTTTCTATTTTACTTTATTTATTTAACAAAGTATTCCCTACTTTTATTGTGATTGTATCAGGCACATTACTCCTGATACACTTTACATTTATTACTCTATTTATTTTTTATTCTTAGTTTGTATTTTTTAAAGGGGTGATATTATGCCACTAAGTGTGAGTGTGATTAGCCGTTACAAGCCATTTGAAAATCTGCCTTTTCTTGTGTTTTAGTGACATCACAAGTGGGCGTGTCCACCTAGATGTATGATGGATAAGCAACATTTGCTACAGTCCACTGGGTAGGCTGGTAGACTGATCTATCCATCACACATCTAGGTGGACACTCCCACTTGTGATGTCACTAAAACACAGGAAAAGGCGGATTTTCAAACGGCTTGTAACGGCTAATCACACTCACACTTGGTGGTATAATATCACCCCTTTAAGCAATCTCTGACACAAGAACTTCCTTCAGGATTAACAAAGTTCCATCCCCTCTTCTAAACCTCTCCCAGATTGGGATGAGATGGGGTTCTGCTGACCGTGCCAGTGGTGGTTGTCAGCCAGCTCCTGCACCGCATGGAGCCTCACATCCTTGGAGTCGGAGCGGGTCCTCTTCAGCAGGACCCACAGCGCCACCTCGTGGGGGTCCACGTCCAGGTGGCTGAAGTGCTCTGGGGGCCGCAGGCAGGTACCAAACCAACACACTTAGGCTCTGGATTTGAATGACTTCAACATCAGATGACATTACATTTGTTCAGCAGACGCTTTTGTCCAAAGCGACAGTAAGTGCATTCGACAGTGAAGACACACCCCAAAAAGTGCAAGAATCAAGTACATGCAAATTCACAAAAAAGGCCCAGCAACTGCTTTTAAGTGCTTAAATATAGAAACAGGACATAGAGATCGATTTAATTGATATTCTTTATAATTTTTTCCCTTTTCGTTCACCAAGATGCAGTCTGAACAGATGACTTTTTAGCCTGCATGATAATGAAACGATACTTTATTAATCCAAGGTGGGAAAAGCTAATCTACTCCAATGTCATCTACTCCTATCTTCTGAGGGATGAGATATCTATACCCGATCTGAATACCACAGCAGCGGCGCACACAGCGGAAGGTTGCAAACCTTGTTTCTCCAAACGGGCAGCTAGAAAATGTTAAGAACAGGTCAAAGGTCGAATGATGAGTAGACTATGTGTAGACTAGGTGTTCATTTCAGTGACTCGTTGCTAAATAAGGTTGGCAAATGTAGAATGAACCTTTTTAACCCAGTGAAAATAACTTGATACTGAACGAGACGTTTTTTGTATCCACATCCCCTCTGGAGGTCATAGCCAGACGGCCAGGTGTTTCCTCTGACGTGAACGTGTTCCACATAAAAAACGTCCGTCGCAATATTTTGGGTGATGAACCGTGTTGCGGTGACCCAACTACACCCTTTCAATGACATATTAATACCGTGATGTGAAACTCTTTTTTTGTGTGTCAAGTGGAAGTGTGCTTATGTTGTGAGAAGGGATCGTTTCCTACCGTCTAGTGGTTGCAGCAAGATCCTGGAAGAGAGTTCCATAAACTTTCTGGCTACTTTATGAAGCTCTTTCCTCGTTTTTTGGGTGATCTCTTAAAAGACACACACACAGAGACAGAGAGACAGAGAACATGTTACATTGGTCTGCAGAAGAAGGGCTTTTGCATGAAGTTGAAAGTAATCTGGTCAGGTTATGTCATTTCTTTTTAGAAAAGAAATGTATGGAGAGATGACAAACAGGGCTGCTTTAAAATCGGATGTTAACACTGTAGTTAGCGCACAGTAAAGGCTGGCAGGTCTTTCCATTTGACAACAACGCAGGCCTCGAAGTTGGAAGTGAGAGCACGGAACAGACACGCGTATGTCAGCAGGAAATGGAAGACGGGAGGAAGTGAAACGGAGGACACTGAACACCTGGACCCGACCATCTGAATCATGTTCTAGACGGCTCATCCAGACAAAACAACTCATGTTTCCAATTCAACATTAATACCCGAGGACTAATGTAACATTAGTAACACCAGGTGCGAATGAGCAGTGAACTATACGTTTCAAACAATCCAAACTGTATATTAAAGTCATGAGAATAATGATACTTTGAATACAGCTTATGTGCACGAAGACATAACACAGTAACATGTCTACATGATCTAAGAAAAAAGTCAATATTTCTCATACAACCCATAAAATGGACTACCTTTAGCGATGTTCTCCCGTTCATTGGAGTGATTGGTCTTCAGGTAAATGAAGGACTGGTATTTCTCCTGTTGAGCAGCCTGCGTGTCGATGGACAAGGCCTTGTCCAGCGCCACCAACTCGTATGTGACAAAAACACAGCCTCTAAGGGAAGAGGTGATCATGTAGAGGAGAGATGTCCTCAGGCGGTACAAAGACGATGGAGATTCTACAACGCTCTTTAGCCACAATCTGCTACTATAATACAATAGGGAGAAAGGGTGAAAAAAGAAATCAGACTTACCCCAATACCACTGCACTCGTCACTTTAGCAATCTTCTCTGAAAATGGGCACACAGAAAAATCGGTAAGACTTGGGAGGCAAGACAAGGTTCATATAGCATAGTTTGACCCCGGGTACAATAATGGGGAGTGGGGTTGAACAGGAGCATTAAAGTACAGTACACCCCGTGTCAATTATTAACGCAAAACACTTACTTATGTGCTTCCATGGGAGAACTCTCCTGGCACCGGACCCCGTGGTGCTGAGTCGCCGACAGCGGATCATACGCAGGGCAGCCGCGGACATCCTCGAGCTGCATATGGAGTCTGGACCCAAAGCAACACGTGTTGAACAACACAATCACGGGGAAATAAACAAGAACGATAAACGAACTAGCCCCAAGGAGGCTATGGTTATTTCAGGGACGTTAGGAGAGGCGCACAACACAAAAATAGACAAGCCTACATACATTTCTATAGATGGCGGAAGTGGTTACAGTGCATAGCTTGTTAAGAGTATAAGTATTAGGAGACACACGCGCACGCGCACACACACGTAATTGTTGTTATGGTATCACTATCTTAATTTTCGACCACACACGAATCGCACGTTGAACGGATTCAATTTACGCAGTGAAAGAAGACGCTTGAAGTAACCACAATAAGCTCTTTCCAAAGCTTTTTATTGTAACATGTAAATTAACAATTCGTTATGCGGTTCGTGGGCGGAACCCGTTCTAAAACCACAACAGAGTTACACTGTTAAACATTCACAGGCTGACGAGCACACCAATTCATGCCCATCAGCGGTTCATATAAACCATGTCTTGATCTTTAAAAACACTCAGACTCATCTTATGTCACTGAAGGTGTTTTCAGGGTTTAACCCCCAGAACCCAGATATGTAAATTAAAAATACTTCATGCTCATGTCACCAGACTTTTACAATTACGCACAACTTGTTTAACGCAGCGACTTAGATCTGTGCATATATAGCATATAGCGTTTGTCGATAAAAACGGTGTTATTAGTACTTGAAATAACACCTGAGAAACTGGCTTGTGGTGACGTCATCATCTGTCAGAACTAGAACCTGACCCACACACACACCGTGGGCCAGAGTAGGCTAATGCTAACCTCACTTAGTTTCATGTTTATGGTTCGGCGTTCACTTACGGATTGCACAAACGCAGCGGTATTCTTTATGCCTTTGAACAAAACGAATGATCACCCCCGCTGGCGAACAGGAATACGGTACGCTGATGATCTGTAGCGTGGTCCCACAGTGATGGCTAGCCGCGTCCCCTTTGAGCTAGCGCCCTGAACCACCGGCGCGTTCAAGACAACTCGGAACTTAGTCATTCTGACTTCCGACGTCATTGCGTTAACGTTGTACTTAGTAATTCGGTATCCTCACATCAATGACCGCCTCCATTTCGGAAGCATAGGAATGTTATTGGTAGTAATGGTGCTTGGGTCATTGTTTAGTAATTAATCGTGAAATTATTTGGAATTATGGGGAGACATTGTTGTGTTTGAAACTGCCACAGCGTTTGTCATGCAAGACATGGCAAACAAAGTGTGTATTAGCCTAGGTTACGATATATTTAGGATTTTACATTACTGCAACTCTCGACGCATCTCAAAATGACGGGGTATCGCCAACAAAAAATCCTGGCTAATTCAATCGGTAAAATAACTTAACTGTTTAATTCACATTAACGAAAGCTGCCATGTTTGATGTTGTTACTGACGTCAAGTCGGGCAATTTGGAGCTCTGAAATGATACCCGAATAACGACCTGTAATTCCTAGTTGGACAACTGTTCAATTCTTTTGTAACCAGTCGGAGCTCGTTTTTTCCGAGTTTCGAATTGTCCGGAACGCAGCCGCTAGTTTATCAACACACCATTATGCAACACACTTTTCCCACGAATCATAAGTCATATGCATAAAGGTGTGCGTCAAACAACGACGAATTTATTTTAATTACATATGAGGGCAAGTTCGATAAATACAATTTTAAGTAGTATATGTGTAACGTACATATCAAGGTTTAATGGAATTTACATCGTTTCTGCTTTCAAACAAGTAACACAACGACATCCAGTTTAACGTGACTGAAAGCCATTGCATTGTAACTTTTTATCTCTCACACACATACAGTAAAGTTTGCATACACAATCCCATCATATCTGCAAGATGTAAAATATTTTAATGGTAAAAATTTGGAAAGTAGTGTACAAAAGCATTGCACTATGACTGCTTGCAGTTATATTGATCCATCATTAAGTTAAATATCATAAACACGGTTCATCGTATCATGCAACATTATAAATGATGCTATAAGCACTGTTCTGTTTTGGTCTATACATGTGCAAACATTGTCACTTTCTATTCATTGTTGTCACACATCTATCTTACAAAACCTAAAAAAGCTTAAGGTACTTTATGTCAAACCAAAATCTGATCACTTTATTCAGTCCTGGTCACTTGTTTATTCAGTCCTGGTCACTTGTTCATTCAGTTTATGTCCAGCCCTATAATGCAGTGCTGGACATCTAAAAGTCTTTCACTTTGCATTTCTTTGCAAGTGATATATTGGATGAGTGTTCTCCTCCTCATCCAATATTCCCTCATTAGTTGTTAAATCCATCA
>OOFG01060235.1:0-11828 GCA_900323295.1 Molva molva
CACACACACACACACACACACACACACACACACACACACACGCACACGCACACGCACACACACACACACACACACACACACACACACACACACACATATATATTGTGTGTATATATATATATATATATATATATATATATATATATATATATATATATATACACACACACACATTCTATTCAGGACCATCGTCTACATGATCCTGAATATGTTTTAGCCAACTTTTTTGATCCAGCAGCTATCTGTAATGATGGCATGCAAACTACATTTGAGGAAATAAACAATAAATAGCCTTAACATACAGTGAACTGAAATGTACCATACTTGCTCAATATATACAATGCAGTAATAACAATAAGAAGGGACCCTAATAAAATGTCCGGCAGGACTTTGTTGTCATTATTATTTAATGATAGTGACCATGTATTTCCTGTTAGGAACACCCAATGGGACTCCCTTGAGTCTTAATCATAAGTGGTTCTGGGATTTGTGTACCTGTGAAACATTGGGGCAGGTTTCAAAATAAAGGTGTGGTTTACAAAATAAACCACACTCTTTGAGAGCTTTATGTATTCAACTGTGGTTTATCCTCAGAGTTGGTGATGGGAGTTAAACAGTTGTTCGTTTGTGTATCTGTGTAATTTATCTGTTTATTTATAAATTTATGTTGTTTGAGGCTTCTACAAGTTCATGAACATGCAGTGAGTGACTAAGATACATTGAATCCAAACAAATGATTTCCTTCAACAAACAAAAAGATGTAAGTAACAGACCATGGATGATGAGTTTTAGCATCTTTCAACAAAGAGGTGACACATTCCACACCCTGCTAGCATGTGATGTTGACACATCCTACAGATGGCCAAAGAGATACTTTATACTGTGTTGGGGATTTGGAGTTTCCTGGTCTCCCTGTGACCTGTTATGTATAGTTCATGTAAATGTAAAGCAAAACGGCTAGGTTGGGGGATGGTGCATTTGTTCAGCTATTTGGTAAAAAGTGGTTTCCCGATGCAGACTCATCTATTGCCCGTGTCTATGACGGTAAACAGACAGTGTTTACAGCAAGTGATAAGATCCAAAACACAGGAAATGCCTCACCAAGCTTCTCTGTTTCACTTCTCTTTCTGTATGAGGGACACCAATGTGACGCTGCCTAAAATGATTGACATCGAAAATATTAACAGTAACAAAACAACTTACAGTCACCAGGAGACGAACATCAGCACATTTGTACAAACCACAAAATCACATGCTTCTTTTAATAATAATACATTGGACTTATATTGCACTTTTCTAGGTACTCAAAGACACTTTACAGAGTGAACAGAAAATAAAATCATTTAATAAGAACATATATAAGTAGAAAGATAGGAAAATGAATAGATAGAAAAGGATAAAATAAAATAGGTAGCTAAAAAAACTGAAAAAACTAAAAACCTTTTAATGTATTCATATGAGTTCAATAATAAACAAGCTTTCTGTACACACATTGACTTAAAACCTTTGACTTTAAAGTATAACTCAACAAAGGAAATTGAACATGACACCTTCATTGAACATTATTGCTTAATATTTTGCAATATTTATCTTGTCTTGCTTGCAACCTCACCGGGGTGTGTCGTGACGTCATCATGTTGAAATGAAGCGATGGCGTGGCGTCATGTCCAGCTCATGGATGCATCACTAAGGGGAAAACAATCGCTCTAAGAACAAAATGTTTGAGTACAGCTTGTTTTCAGGGACCACCCCTCTACACACGACCCTCTCTCACTCTCTCTCTCTCGCTCCCTCTCTCTACCTCGTGTAACATTCCTGGCCTGTGGCATTTTACAGTTGACTCATCTCACTGGAGTGTGAGGTTGAAACAGGCTGTAGAGTTCTGGCAACATACTGCTATGGCCTTAGTTTCCTCGTTCAAAGCCCACCCCCATCTTTAAGTCTCCCTCCCTTCCTTCCTCACACTTGCCTTTCCTCTCACCCTTGACCAGGAGGAAACACAGAGCTTAGTCTTTAAGGATGTGAACATCCACATAGAGTGCCCCCATTTCCCACTTGCCCCCTTTCCTCGTCCATGTTACAATGGGGTGAGAACGATGTCATGGCCTATATATGTCAACAACATCTTCCGATGCAAAACACAGGCCTTTCCCATTTATTGCAGAGACAAATGATACAATATAACTTTATTGGCTCCACAATGGTGGTGTTGTTTCCATATTACATCTGCTTTCATTCATTTGCTAGGTGATTATGATTGACTTGAGGTGAAATTAAGAAACTGAATTGAAGTGCAAAAAAAACAACAATGCAATTAAATTAAAACATTTCACTAGCTCAAAACAATATCATTTAATAGGGTTAATCTACGTCAACCAACTTGAAACATAAGTTACACAACAAAACAAATGTGTGGTGCGTCGTTGCGGTGTGGCTCCAAAACATTGCGCTAGTGTCTGCACGTGTGTGTTGTCTGTCAACAGTATCTCCTTTTCTACATATAAGCAACAACCACACTCTGAGTCAGCAAAGCATACTGTGAAAAAAAAGCTATCCTATAGCGGTTATGGTTTGGTTTAGGTTTTTTTTCTCTCTCTCTTTCTGTCTTCTTTACCGATATTCAAGAGATCCCCATCTGCTGTTGTCTTCCTGTAAGACTGCTTTTTTGTTTTCCAGCGCGTGGAAATTTACTGGAGTTCAGATTTCTATACAGTGATTAACTTTTATGGTTAGCCTTTGCTCACGGGGCATTGAACCTTATGTACCTCGGACTAATAAAAACAAAGAATAAACTTTTATGGCCCCCATGTCAGGTATTTGCTTATTATCTTGTTATTTGTCAACTCTCAGTTGAAGAGGCAAAATAAAAATCGAATTAAACAATAACATCATGGAAAATTTGCCAAATTCCTTATATGCTGACATACAAATAAAACACAACGACTCTGACATGATGACAGCTTGAGGTCTGTTTTAAATGTAACATTGCATTCAATGTTCCCACGTTCAGAGATCAACGGTTTTTCCCCATAAAAAAAACACCACTACTACTTATAATCGGCTACTAATTATAATACTAATAATACTAGTATTGATAATAATTAAAGTAATAATAATAATGATGATCATAATAATAACAATAATCAGCATAATATTAATAATAATCAGAATCATCATAATAATATTATTGTAATTTGAAAAAGGGCACTTAACACACTCTATATACTATATACTTAAGTATATACAATATAAGTATATATTAAAGTAAACAACCAAAAAAAAACTTGAATTCTTATATTGAAATTGAATCTAATGTCCCAAAAAATGTTCTTTGTCACTGGGCATAACCTCATTACACAATGACGTGTGAAACAGGCAGAATGCCAAGAGGGGCGGACCCTTGACGTCAGCGGTTTTTCATTACCAGCGGCGGAGGAGGTATATAAACCCTTCAAACAGTTCGTTTGATAGAATCAACCTCTGAACAAGTCGGTGGATATATTTACACATTTATAGAACAACATTCGGATACACCAAAAAGAGACGCGCTCGTTTTTGTTATCGGTTTATCAATTGCATTGACATCTTTTTGATAAAAAAGTATTACATTTTTCAATTTGAGCGTGGACTTATCCGGAAAAGGTCCTAACAGGCGACTCGAACAAAATAATACACTGCTTTCAATTGGTGTTTAAGTAGCGCTTACAAGTACTACACTTTTTATGTATTTGGATTTAACTTTTTTCGGTCGACGTCCTACTATGGTCATAATGGAGGTCCCCAGCATCCACAGTGCGTCTCTACGTGAGTTGTTGGAGGGCGACGATTCCGGTTGCCTTGTATTGGACTGCAGATCGTTCTTCTCGTTCAACTCGTCGCACATACCGGGCTCATCAAATGTCCGCTTTAGCACCATTGTGCGCAGGAGAGCCCGTGGTGGCCTAGGACTGGAGCATATTGTCCCCAACGAGGACACACGAAACCGACTTCTCTCTGGAGAGTATGACTCTGTGGTGTTCCTCGACGATCGTAGTTTGGACTTCAGCCAAGTGAAGAAAGACGGGACCCTGATGCTTGCTGTTACCGCCCTGTGCCGTGACCCTTGTGGCGCAAGTGTGTTCATGCTTAAAGGTATGGGCGTTTAAAAAAGAAACAGATAAATCATAACTATCTTCAAATCCTTGAACATTTATTAGGTCATGTTGACCTGTCCAGTATTGGTGTCGTATCCTAACAACGGCACAACAAATGTGGATCACAGCTGTCATTGCAACAGCTGGTGTCCTACTGTGAAATAAACAGCGGGCCAAAATAGCCCAGTGGGCTGTTGTGACTTGTTTAGAACAGGATATTAAAATGTCAATGGCCGTGTCGGAAATCTAACCCTCTTGTCTATTTTCTGATCTAGGTGGCTTTGACACGTTTTCCTCTGAGTACCCGGAGATGTGCTCCAAGCCTTCACCACCCCAAGGTCTCAGTTTGCCACTGAGTGCCACCCAGCCCCAAAGCGCAGACCCTGGCTGCAGTCCGTGCAGCACGCCTCTCTATGACCAGGTTTGTGTTTTATTGTTGGCCAAAATCCCCCTAAACCAATCTCTTTTCGTATGCATCATGTCAGAGTTGTAATGTGTACATTCTTTGTATTGCAGTGCTTAACTCTTGTTTGTTGTTATTTTTGCGTTGTCTCTCCAGGGAGGACCAGTGGAGATTTTGCCCTTCCTGTACCTTGGCAGTGCGTACCATGCCTCTAGGAAAGACATGCTGGACATGCTGGGTATTACTGCTCTCATCAATGTTTCTGCGAACTGTCCCAACCACTTTGAAGACTCCTTCCTATACAAGAGCATCCCCGTCGAGGACAACCACAAAGCCGACATTAGTTCCTGGTTCAACGAGGCAATAGAGTTTATCGGTAAGTCTATTGCACCGTCCATTTTTTTATGAATCACCCTAAACTGTTAGCAGTAGGTCCATTGACAGCGCACTACACAACGGCCTCCCCACCCCCCTTCTGTCCCTCGCTCTACGCATTCAATGAGCCTGGATTAAAATGTTGAAAAAGTTCCCTCCAAAACCGACCAGCTGTTCCACATAGACTCCCCGATTTAAGCATAATGGTGGTTACATCATCGCCCACCCCCCTAGCAGCCTCAGTTGAGGACATACCCCCTTGTTCATGTAGAATTGGGAGGCAGCGGCCTCATCTACTTTTCTTTGGTAGTGGGTTGGCTGGTTTGGCATGAATGGCTCACTCTGCGCCTCTTTGTTCTGGTGAGACAAAAGGCTGTTTTCCACACTCACGGCCAGCCTTCCTCCAAGACCAATATGCCCAGCAGGGGATTCACCCAACCCCCATTGTCCATTCAGACCACCTCCATGGGGAATAGCCCCCACAAGCTCACACCCCATGCCCCTGCTAACTGCCTTTCCTGTGTGTTAATGAGATGCGACCATTAGAGTGGCTACAGTGTCCTTTTGAATTTGAATAGCAACGGAAAGTGTTGCGAGTGCTGGCAGTTTCTTTTCTTAATGCTTGCCTCTGGCGCCCGGAGGATGTGAAAGCAATGTTTTATAACTGCCACAGTGTGATTGCTTGACACTAATCCCATCCTCCTCCTCCTCCTTACAGACTCTGTGAAGAAGAGCAGCGGTCGCGTGTTTGTCCATTGCCAGGCGGGCATCTCCCGCTCCGCCACCATCTGCCTAGCCTACCTCATGCGCACCAACCGGGTCAAGCTGGACGAGGCCTTTGAGTTTGTCAAGCAGCGGCGCAGCATCATCTCCCCCAACTTCAGCTTCATGGGTCAGCTGCTGCAGTTCGAGTCCCAGGTCCTGGCATCGTCCACTTGCTCCTCGGAGGCTAGCAGCCCGGCCATCGGCAAGGGCAGCACGGTGTTCAACTTCCCCGTGTCCATCCCCGTGCACTCGTCGGCCGGCCAGCTCTCCTTCCTCCACAGCCCCATCACAACCTCGCCGAGCTGCTGAGGCCTACGTGGTTGTGCCCCAAACCCTGCATTCTGCGCCCCTCTATTGACTCTCTAGCTCTGAGAGCTACAGGGGTTGTAATGTAAAACCACCATGGCGGTATCGCTGGACTCGGGAGAGTTTGCAAGTTGGTGCTCAACTGGCTGTTTTTTTTTGTCTGGACATTGACAATAGCGCCAAACGTCCCGCTATTTCAAGTCGAAGCTACCATCTGGCAGTATTTTGTTCATCCTGTGAGCATGTAAACGTTACCCATAGCCGTGCCAATATTGAGCAATATAGGTCACATGACATGGTTGAATGATACAATTCAGAGTATTCCTGTATAGGAAGTGGATACAATTATTTCATTTGTCTTTTGTATTCAAAAAAATAAGGTGATCGCTTTTGATAATCATTTCTATTCTTCGTACAGAATGGCGAGGCCTTAAAGTTGCTATATTCACTATTGACTCAGGAATGTTTAATATGTTGTGATTGCCTTTTGTGCTTCCTGTGCTGGTTAAAGGAAGCATTATATAAGAAAGAAAATGGCCAAACTACAGACACCTATTTGGAAGTCACTCCTCCAGTTGAATGTATAACCATTACTTAAACAGTTCAGGTTGAAAGTGTTGCCAATTGACATGCAAAAAATGGACATTGTAAACATAATGAAACCCTGACGATCCTCACACTTGGGAGGAAGTAACCGTTGATTACCTCATGTTTCTTTACTGTGTACCACAGCTCTGGGACAAAAATACTTACCCCCTCCCCAACATTACCACAGTGGGGCCACAATAATACTCACTCACTGTGCTTTTGACTTATTTATTGAAGTAAAGTAATATATTTCTTTATCGTATCTATTTTTGCATATGTTTGTTAAGTGTTGTTTTGATACCATTGAATAAATACCAATTTGCCTTTTTGTACTTCAGAGAACTTGTGTGTTCTATTACTAAGTTGATATCTAGATATCTAGTAGTTGTATGTCGTACATCTAGAATACATCCTGAAACATTGAAATGTATAATAATGTATATAAATATTTAGATCCTTACAACTGCTCTTAAACAAAATTCTAATGATTTTCAATGATGTATAGAAGTCTCGGCAATATATTTCATGAGTACTACAACTACTAGCTTTTTATCATCATAGGTACATCCCCAATCTAGCGAACTATACACATGGTTCACACATACATTAAAAGGACCACATGTCACTTGCATAGAAAACAAAAGAGACAAATAAATGGCCCCAATAAAGGCTTGTCCGGGGTGCCTTTGTAACACCCATTGGACACTCCATGCAACGGAATTCACTCTTTCCCTCTCCATATATCAGAGAATGCATCAGGATTTTGGTCACAGAAGACACACATGATGTCATGGTGTCGGCCATTGTGTGGTGCACACGCCCTGGTTGTGAGTCCAGAGCAACAGCAGGAGGCCTAAAGAATAAGCCAAGGAGCCCTCCCTCCACCGCCACAATAGGGGCAGCTGCAAGGCGTTTGGGAAAAGTGTGACAACTAAAGAGCATTCAGGGATCAGTCAAGCGCCAGCCCTGTGTCCTCCTGCCTTGCCGACCAATGAGGGGTGGCGACGGAAACGACCCTGAAAGGGAAAGAAATATGTTTGGGTTGCAAATTAGCCAAACATTGGCTTTGACCCCCTAGGGTGGGTGTGAGAAAGTAGAAAAAAAAGGTGAGGGAAAGAGAGGAGGATTTCCACTGGCCATAGGTCAGCTATAAACACCACCATGGTATGGATGTGGTAATGCATTCTAATATTAGCATCATCCCATGATAAAAATAAGTGGATAGTAAACAATAACAACCTTTTACAAAGCTTATCCAGTGCATCTTATCTTAAAACAAAGCAAATCTGTGGCCCCTCCCGCCAAACATGGCTGCCAAACAATGGCTCTGTTCATTCACTATCTCCACAGCACCGTCGACCCAAGCTGTGATTTTGGTGACATGTGCTGCTCCCCTCCCCCCTAAACACACCAACACCATCAGCCCCTCCTCACCGCAGACCTCTTCCCCCATAATCACATGTCTTTGTGTTTTAGAGACTTCCTGTTGGGCTGAGGTTGGCTGGCTGTATTTGTATGTGTTGTGGTGGGGGTTGTGTCTCTGTATGTGTCTGTGTGTAAAATAAGTCCTCCCCTTTTAATGCTGCTCTGTTCTGGAGAGAAAGCTCTGATAAATCAGTTACAAGGCCTGGTCAGAGATAACCACAGCGCTAAATGCGAATAGCGAGACCAGTCGATACCATGGTCAACGCAACCGATTTCTGGCTGTATATCCTTGGAAAATAATTGTTTGTACTGCTTGAATTCACAATGAAAGACATTTATTTGAATATTGTGTGCTGGACATGTCATCTTGGTTTAATGAGCTGTTACATTTAATAATAGGGCGCTGAACTGTAATTTTTCAGCTACGAAAACAATCAATTGTTCCAGTTTAATTGTAGTTTATAGGCAAATTATGTTCTTTACATAGCATACATCTAAGATCATCAGAGGAAAGCCCCGTCCACATTTTGACACTCTGATTGGAACAAAAAAAAAGTTACATTTAGGAAAAGAAAAATCATTTAAATGCCTTGATGACTGGATGTCCATTTCATTGAGTAGTTTCAATGTTCATATTCAACAACACTCTAAAAGATGGGCAAGTGGGACATCCAAATACACCAAGCACTCAATACACACCTTTGCATACATTAGTCTGTGCATTGTTATTGTAACACACACAAACTGTGACAAGGGCAAGTGTGAGATGTGGTGGCCTTGTTTCACCGTTGTTGGTACAGTTTACACACCTAACCCGGCCAAAACAAACCTAATACTTGCAGGGACTTGATAAGGGGATCAAATACTATATGACGCATCTCTTTGCAACATCCTGTTGCCGTTTCAGTTTCAATTTGAATACAAAAGTTCTGAAATTATGTGTCTAAAATGTTCATCATTGTTGTTTGGGTTGTTTTTATTTGATTTGATTTAATGTATTTCTCTTTTTCTGTTCATTTGAAATAAGGATTTGTTTTTTGCTGGTCCTACTTGTCTAACAATGAACAAGTTATAAGGCTAACAGCGTAAGCACACATGTTCACTTATGATTATGTGTTGACGTCATAAGCATAATAGGCCTGAAATCCATTTTTAAGTTTGTACGGAACCATTGCCATGCACTTGCCTACATAGCAAAGGCTATGTCGGCCAAACTTTGTTAGATGTGTGAGATCTGGTCCTTGCGTGACTAGCACTGAGGTAAGTCCAGATCTATGGGCCGATAGTCTCCTGAAAGAGTCTGTGGAATGTCAGGATGTCACGTATGGCGTCAGTGAAGTAGCATTTCCTTGCCAAACGGCTCCTTCCTCAACTGAGGGGTCAGAAAAGAAGGATGTTAAAGGCTGAACGTGGACACCCTGTTCTAAACATTGTGAACCACTGGCCGAGGAAGGACCATTCTACAAAAGCTAAATTTACACAAAACAATAATAATTTATTTAATTTATATTTAATTCGACTAAGGGTTCTTAGTCGAATGTGTTGTGTGACTGTGTTCTTCTATCGTCCTATAGACAGGAGGGCACTTACAAATTGATTTATCTACTGTTAAAACGCACAATATAGCCTACTCTAATAACGATCTACAAGCAGGCCTGAGAGAAGATACCCAAAACCTACAATAAACAAAACCCGAGCCTCATTCACCCCACTGACACTGAACAAAGCCTGTATTTTTCCACTCTTCACAGGCAATGGGATGTGTTTAAAGGCAGAAAAGAGAGCCTGCGTGGAGTATTTGAAGAATGTCTGGCATCCAACCCACTACGTGTTGACGGGCTGCCCTTACGAGGCCGGCGACGTCGACCCCAGAAAAGAAATATGAGAACATATCATTCGAAACGTCTGACAGATGCATTATATTTGTGTTAATACTTCTAAGAGCTTATAAAGAAGCATACGATATCAGTGTGAGTATACTTGTTTCAGTAGACCCCTATATAGGCTATGGGTTGTATGTGGTCTTACTGTATTTCAAAGAGTTACCAAACACGTCTGGTGGAAAATGTATCCGTTACACGAAGCCCCCACAGTGCCTCGAAGCTATACTGGTTGATTTATTGGCCTCTTGCTGAGTATTTACAACTTTCACTTAACCAGTGAAATTATTACGTGTGAGCGCCCTCTACGGGTTTCTTTATAGAACTACAAGAACAATTGCGATAGCTGGTCGTAGAGGCCTAAGATTAGTCCCATATGAGAAAGATGTACATTATCGTTGCTGGTTGATGGCAAGTTCAAATCAGATGTTGACAGCGGAATAGGTCTACAGTAAGTCAGTATCTCAAAATAACTCAAGTTTCGAGTTTTTGTTTGTTTTGGTTGGCAAGATTAGCCCAAGGCCTACATCAATATGATATTGCAATACCAGCGACATTAGGGGCCCAGGCATAATAACACTTTAAATGTGTTGGAGAAGGGTCTTCCAGTGCCCAAGGGCCTATGTGCACCATGAGTGAATATTGTGAATAATGCATTAGCCAAGCCTTTAGGAGGGTAGTTAGGTCACCTAATGTTTGCCTAATTTCTTATGACCCTAGGAAAACATAACATAATAGTATATCCCATTACAACATGTATGGTAACAAACACTCTTCATTTTACATTTTAGGTCAAAACACACATGGACGTAGCCTAGTGGTTGCATATGCTGCTTTTGAAAGGTAGGTGTAGGTCTATAGACTGCCACAGTGCCCACAAGAAGGTTTTAACATATGACGTCTTTCTGAAAAGAGGTAATGAAATCCCTAATTTCTATATGTTCCCAGTCTATGGGTTGTAATAAAGGACAGGATGAAAGTGTAATGCACCGTTTTTTGAAGCTTCCCAATATTGTACAATCATCCTCAGTATTTTATATTCTGTCAGGAATCACTCATGCCATAGATTTAACCATTTATTTCATGAATGGTAATACAATTTAGTTTGGCGGTATGGTTCCACTCTTTTCTGGTGCTCCCTGCTGTAAGATTTAAAGCATGACATACAGATGTCACATACAGAATACCAACAGCATACCAACATTTTGAAGACTACACAATCCCCCATGGGGTAAATCAGATATCTCAACCCACTGTATAGGTTACCTACAATACAGAGCAGAACCAAAGCAGGTGGAAGCTGGGGTGGTGGGGGGCAAAATCCTGCTCAGTATACTTAACTTCGCAGAGTGAGTGTTGGAGATGGAAGGTCTTAAATTGACCGCCTATCAGTGTACGTGCGTTTGATTGGACAGCGTTAGCAGTCAGCTGATAGGGGTGCTTCACTAGAGTGTCCCACCAGAACTAGCTACGCCCATAAATGGCAGCAAATGCACTGTATGGTAAAAGTGAGAATCTAAGGATAATATGGCAAAGGGACCTAGACATTGAGCTTGAACAAGAGATCTGGGAGAATATTGTCCATAACGTGGGGTGGCCAGTAATGGATATTAAGAGCCAATGTATACATTATAAAATAATCCATAGATATTATTGGACTCCCGTTAGACTTAAAAGGCTTGGGCTTATTCAAAGCAATGAGTGCTAGTTAATGCTAGCCAAGCTGAACGATTCGGTGTCTAAATTCACTGAAATGTTGGGTAGCTTCCTTAGATTCATTAATGGTGGGGATCATTAGATAGCAATATGTGATGTATGCAACATCTACCGCTAGATGGGGCCAACTACTCTGTTGACGGAAACCGTGAGTAGCGCCTGTGTGTAAATATAACCTTGATGCACACCTCGGATATTTGTTTTCGTGATAATACCAATCAGGTGTGCCTCATTCAT
>OOFG01060236.1:0-10644 GCA_900323295.1 Molva molva
TGGGCGTGAGCCCCCACCCATCTGGAGGGTGCAGAAGGCCCTGCTGCAGAAATTCAGTCCTGAGATCAAAGACGGACAGCGGCAATTTTGTGCCACCAGCAATGTGAGTAGCTCACGTTGTACTTTAATTAGCAGCGATACATTTCCCTACATTGTAAAATACTGTAAGCTGCCACTGCTCTTTTAAAGAGAATGTTCATTCGTTCATAAGCCTCTTTCAAACACTGCAAGATAACAGTTGTTTCCAAATTCTCATTTGAGATGCACCTGGTATTGGATTGAATATGTATTTTGTAATGTATTGAAGAATATAAATGTAAAAAAAATATATATATAATTGTGGGGTGCAGCTTGATGAAAATAAAGTTTTTTTAGCACTTGTTATTTTGGAAATGTACCGTAGATTGAAGTGAAGTAGTGCTGTAGTTTTATGGTGGCTGCCAGGGTGTTATGTGTAGCTTATTGGGTACTTTGGGTGGTTGCTAGGGTGTTCTATGTGGTTGCTAGGCGGTCCATTGTGGTTGCTAGGGTATTCTAGGTGGTTGCCAGGTTGTTCTTTAGGATTGCTAGGGTGTTCTGGGTGGTTGCTAGGGTGTTCTCGTTGGTTGCTAGGATGTTCTGGGTGGTTTCTAAGTTGTTTTATGGTGTTTTGGGTGGTTGCCACAGTGTTCTAGTTGGTTGTTCTTTAAGATGGCTTGTAGGGTGCTCTAGATGGTTTCTATGGTGTTCTGGTGGTTTCTATTGTGTTCTCTGTGGGTCTATATGGTGTTCTAGGTGGTTGCTAGGGTGTAATTGGGTGGTTGCTAGGGTGTTTCAGATGGTTGCTAGGGTGTGCTAGTTGGTTGCTATGGTGTTCTTGTATATTGCTATGATGTTCTACGTTTTTCTTATGGTGTTCTTGGTTGAAAAGTCGAATAATTATAATTAAGTATGAATAGTACGTTTTGAGTCAATGTATAGGCCTAGTAGTTTGGATAGTAAGGTGGTAAGTAAAGTTTGAATTATTGTTCTAATATAAAGTATGAAGGAGGAGTCGAGTATGGAAGTTTTGGAATTATAATAAAGTGTAGTGAGAGAATTGTTATTTTTTAAACAGCTGTATGTTCTAAACTGATTTATAGACTTCAATGTGTGTGCATGTGGAGAACGTTTAAAGTTATCTCTTGTAAAAAGTATTAATACCATTGCTTAGAAAATTGAGATGTGCACTCACAACAACATACCGAGTGACAGTTTGACAGACATAGTGACAGTTTTTCCATTTTGAGGGTTTACATTTTGTACACGCTTAACAATTCCAGAAAAGAGAAAAATCCCATGTGTGTGTATTTGGGAGTTTAAGGGTTTAAAGTTTAAATACTTTAAAAGTATAACTAGTATAAAAGTTTTTATACATTTCCATAAGAGTTTGGATAGTAAGGTAGTATATAAAGTTGTTATTATTGTTCTATCATAAAGTATGAAGGAGGAGTTTAGTAGGGAATTTTGAGAAGAATATTAAAAATACAAATAATAAGTATGTTAGATAATTGGAGCTAGAGCTGCAAACCCGATACAAGCATCTGATGCCAGAGAGGTATAAAAAGCAGATAAAGTAGGTTTTAAAAAACAACCAGGAAACATGATCACCAAACTGTTGTTTCAGTATAAACCGTGCAGGATGTATCACTAAGGTCAATAATTTAGTTTAGGACTCACAATGTGTGTATCTCAAATGCTGATCAGTAGTAAATTCTTACTGTCTAATCTTAATCTCTCCTCCTGTAGTACCTTGGCTACTTCGGCGATGCCAAAATGCGATACCAACGGTTATACGTGAAGTTCTTGGAAAACGTCAACAAGAAGGACTATGTGCGAGTGTGCTCCAGAAAGCCATGGCATAGAGCAGGTCTCACACTGAGGTGAGGCTAACAATAACACAAATTATGGGTCTGCTCCTTTCATGTACCAGGGCACGGGTAGTAGACTAAAGTTGACGAGATAAGTCTACTACCTTTGCCCTGGTACATAGAGGTAGCAGACCCATAATCAGTGCTATGAGTGACAGCTGTGTTTGTCGTATGATAACATCTCTGTGAAAAGGGTCTATCGGGACAAACAACGACCCTTTGGGATTGATAAAGAAAAGAATGTATGTGAAAAACACATTTTATTGGTCCCTGTTCACTGACGTGGGGACCCTCCTCTCATTGGCAGACGACAGTCCCTTCCCAAGCCGCCGCCCACTGCGCTTAGTCAGACGCCGCCTCGCGTGGAGAGGGATGAGCGAGAGAGGCTACGCGACAGGGAGCTGAAGGAGCAGAGAGAGAGGGAAAGGGAGCAGAGGGAGCAAAAGGAGAAGGAGGAGAGGGAGAAGGAGAAGGAGCAGAAAGACAAAGAGCGCCGAGAGAAGGAGGAGCAGGAGCAGAGAGAACGGGAGCGCAAGGCGAGGGAGAGGGAGGAGAGGGAGCGAAAGGAGAAGGACGAAAGGGAGCAGAGGGAGCGGGAGCGCAAGGAGAAGGAGAGGGAGCGGCGGGAGAGAGAGCGGGAGCAGAAGGAGAAGGAGAGGGAGCAGAAGGAGCGGGAGAAGAGAGAGAAGGAGAGGGATCACAAAGAGAGGGAGCAGAGGGAAAAGGAACAGAGGGAGCGGGACAAGAAGGAGAAGGAGCAAAAAGAACGGGAGAAGGAGAAGAAAGAGAAGGAGAGGTCGCAGAAGGAGAGGGAGAAAAAAGAGAGGGAGCAGCGGGAGAAGGAAAGGGAGAAGAAAGAGAGGGAGCAGAAGGAGAAGCTAGAGAAAGAGCGGGAGCGGCGCGAGAGGGAGAAGGAGAAGGAGAGGCAGCGGGAGCGAGAGAAGAAGGAGCGGGAGGAGCGGGAGAGGAAACGCCAAGCCTCCCAGGAGAGGAAGAGCAGCAGCGGAGGAGGAGGAGCGGAGCGCAGTAAGCCCAAGGGGGATAAAAGGGAGGCGGAGAAGGTGATGGAGCGGCCCTCAAGGGCCCGGGGAGTGAAGGACAAGGCGGAGCCCCCACCCAAGAAGAGGAAGAAGTGGCTGAAGGAGGTTCCCTCCTCCTCCTCTGACTCCGAGTCCTCAGCCGACCCTCCCAGCGACGACGAAGGTCAGCAGTGAGGCCCTGCTGGCACTAAACGCTCCAACACTTCAGACGTGATACACTGTGTTTCAACACAATACATACTGTTCATATCTACAAATATCGATCACACGAGAAATAGGATACTAAAGTATTGATACTTTTCTTAATGAGTATCTGTTCATCAACCAGAATCTACACATGTGAAAACACTTGGTATAAGCTACATGTTGCTTTTGTTTGTTTTGTTTTATTTGCTTATTGTGTTGTTCGGAAATTAGTTTTGCCAATCAATTTATACTAGTCGACTGACGTCACTCTTTAGCAACAATTAAAAGACACTTTCTGGCTTGTTCGGTCTTTCTCTCCCCCCAACCAGGTACGCTGCGAGGCGGTGTGAACAGCCGAGCCATGAGGGAGATGTTCCGAAGCTACGTAGAGATGCTGGTCAGCACTGCCCTTGACCCAGACATGATCCAAGCGCTGGAGGACACGCATGGTGAGTGACAACGGAGTTTGAACGTGAGGGGGGTCGACCATGGGGGTGGTGGACCATGGGATGGACCATGGGGCGGAACATGAGTGGGGTCGACCATGGGGGTGGTGGACCATGCGATGGACCGTGGGGCGGAACATGAGTGGGGTCGACCCTGGTCCAGCGCTTGGTGGATCATGGGATGGACCATGGGGTCAACCATGGGGATGGTGGTCCTTGGGGGCGGTGGACCATGGGGTTGGTGGACCATGGTGGTGGACCATGGAGGATGACCATGGGGCTGCACCATGGGGGTGGATAATGGGGGTGGATAATGGAGGTGGACCATGGAGGATGACCATGGAGGTGGACCATGGGGGTGGACCATGGGGGTGGACCATGGGGGTGGACCATGGTGTTGAACCATGTTTGTGGACCATGAAGATGGGCTATGGGGGTGTACCATGGGGGTGGACCATGTTGTAGAAAGCTCCTTCTGTTTGTCTCAAGTTTGAATGTGGCGCCCCTGGAAACCCATTCTGTTTCATATTTATTTATGTTTAGATTAGTTAGGTAGTTAGTTAGTTAGTTAGTTAGTTAGTTAGTTAGTGATAGGCTTAGTTTAGTTATGTTTATTGAGTAAGTTTAGTTCATTAGTTAGTTTAGTTATGCTTTAGTTATGTTTACTTTAGTTATGTTTTAGCTTTGTTTAGTTTACTTTTTGAGTTAGTTAGTTTAGTTATGATTACTTCCCCCATGTTGTTTCTAAATTGTTAGTTGTTTCTTTTTGCCCAATCGTTGGAGCGCTCCATATTCCATTGTACTGCTCCCATTGTCTGTCACCTTGTCTGTTTGTGCAAAAACACTTTGAATCTTAAATAATTTGCCCGTTTCTTAGACGAGCTGTACCTCCCGCCCATGAGAAAGATTGACAGCTTGCTCAACGAGCAGAAGAGGAGGCTGGTGAGAAGAGCAAACATGAATGCCCAGCATCAGGTAAACAAACAAGTTGACAAAAGTGTCTTTGGTCAGTTTCATGGTCTGTATTTGTTAAGGCTTAAATGAAGGGCATTTGAGTCAACACTAACGAACACATAAGCACTTTTGAATATGTACCATGTGAGTATGGACATGCGTTGGACAACTCAAAAAGCCACAGTGTGTGAATGCTGCCAAGTGAGTGCCCATTGGTCCAGGCCGCTGACCACGTCCTGACTCTGCTCTGTGTCCAGGAGACGCTGCACATCTTCCCTAAGATGACGGCTGACCCGCTGGACTCCGGCTCCATCAAGGTGCACCTGGGCGGGGAGGGCTACAACCGCAAGACCCTGAACCGAGTCAAGCGGAGCACGCCCAAGCCCCAGGTGAGACCCCCCGCAGAGGGACGTTTTCCCTCCTTTACAGCCAACATTCTTTATTTTCATTTTACATTAAAGCTGCTAAGACGATTTGAGAGTTGTACCAAGAGAGAGCAGAGAAGAGCAGAGGAGAGCAAGATTTTGAAACTAAACAACCAAATGAACGTCCCCTCCGTCTCTGTTCCCTCCCTCCCTACGTTTCTCCACCATTGAGAAGTGTTGCATTCACGCACCTGTGATTGACAGGCAACATGGATTCCTCACACCATTCAGGGAAGAGATGTCCTGATTGGTCAGCAATGAGCCTGGAGCAGTTTAAAATCTAGATTGGCTCATTCAGAGGCAGGTGTGCAGTCAGCTAGAAGAGATGTTCTCAGAGCATTTCACTTTCTAATAGCTGACAGATGGTGATGGCATTTCCAACTTATAATACTCAAATAATAGCTCTGAAATCTTAACTTCCACTCCTTGATTATTCCTATTTTATTTTGCTGCTTTTCTCAAATAAACTTGTTCTGTCTGTCAGTGAAACCGTGGGTGACAATTAAAACATTTTCACTCTGCGCCACCATCTTGTAAAGATGTGACTTTGTACATAAGGGGCCCGCTTCTTTGAATTTGAATGTGCGCATTTGAAATCATATTGCGACTTTCGAGACTGAGGGATTTAAAAGAAAATCATTTGCCAAAAAGTTTCACAGCCTCTTAACCCTAACCTTTCAGTTCCTCCACGCCCTGCCGGTGGCTGGATGTTTATTGGATGAGAAGCTCGCTGGGAGAAACAGCACTTGGTGCTTCTTGTATCAATTAGGGCCCCGGGGGCCGTGGCCCCCATCTGTTGTTCTTTGTATTAAATTTTGTTTTCATTTTTTGTTTTAGCTATTTGAGTTCTGTCTTCCATCAGTCTGCAATGATTCCTTCAAAATGCAGTCCATTCCAAGATGAAGGAAATACAGATATAGACCAAAAGCAGTAATTCAATTACATAAAGGAACCTCTACTTAAACAACGTTATTACAATAGTTGTTCCTGGCTCTTCATTAGTTGATTGGAGTGTTTGGAAATAATTTTTCTTATCACAAATGTATCCTCAAATATCTGTAGAATATAAGTCCAAAGTCTCCCACTACCCAATAACCATATCAGGGGATCCCGAACCACAGGTTGAGAAACGATGCCCTGAACTCTCAGAACATTCATGAAACATAGCCTACCATGGCCTTCACCACTAAGACATTTGCAACTTTAGGAATTCTCGGGAAGATGAATTCAAACTTTTACGTGATCATCTTTTAAGGAAGTACTCCTGTGCTACGTTTGAACTGTGGTGAATTTGCCAACTTGGAAAAATGCAAAAAAACGAAATCACTAAAACAAATGCTCCCTCTCTCTCTCTATATCTCTCCTTCTCAGGATCTCAAGCTGTCGACAGAGGCATGCCGGATGTACAGCCTCTACCACTCTCTCCACCACTACAAGTATCACACCTTCCTGCACTGCAAGAAGGAGGTATAGGGAAACATTTGCTCATCCTCTAGCTTACATTAGATCTTTATTGTCCATTTCTGGAAATTTGGCTTTGGTTTCACAATACAAAACGTAATCACATTAATTTCACAGTACAGTACAAGGCAAAAAAAAAATACAGTAGAGCTTCAGATAAAATATACAAAAAACATATATGAACCAAAACATAGCTTGTAAAGTGTAGTAGTAGGAGAGAAGCGAGATTATCATTTCGAGTAAGGGAAGTAAGGGAAATGGCATGTGGATTTTGTCCTGAATTATTTAATATAATTAAAATTATTCTAATACAAAAATAATTATATTAAAATAATTCTAGACAAAGTCTAGAATTATTACAATTGAAAGTATATATTGCAGTATTCTCTCAATAGAATCTCTTAAAGCTTCTCGGACACTTATAGTATAACACCACGGTGTGTAGTGGATTTCAAAAAGTACAAAAAGTAAAACAAAATTGACATGGGTCGTAGCCATGAGGATAACATAGCTCCCTTCCTTCCTATAACTGCATTTTTCTTCACGCATCAAAATGCGCCTACACTTCAACATTTCACCTTTACATCACTCAAAGTCAATTTGCTACAAGCCACATGCGTTTTGAATTTCTCTTTGATTGGCGACACGGTTGTGAGATCGCAATGCAAAGACAGATATTTTCAACAGTTGTACGAGAGATGGAGACAACCATTGTCAAAACCACTCGATTTCTAGCACTTGCAACTCTATTATTCAACATGATTTGCAATGTAAACTGCTTCTCGACGGTTGCTATGTCGCTGCCCATTCGCTGAGATTATGGAAACCTGAAACCTGTATGTGTGTGTGCATACCAAGCAGAGATCTCTCCTAAACTGCCCCTACGTCTAAACAGGCTGAGACGGCTGTGAGTGTGTTAACATGCCTCTTGTTTAAACTGATGACTTTTTGGAATCTAGACTTCAATAATCTACATTCAAAAACGGTTGTAGAATGTAAATATGGCTCCCGTGTAACGACCCTTCTACAACAGCAAACCTTGTTGTATGTTTCCCTCACCTGTTGAGTGAGACCTAACCCTGCCCCCCCCCCCCCCCCCCCTCCAGACGGATAGCATCGAGCAGGCGTCGGAGGAGGACCCGGGCCAGGAGGAGGTGGTGCAGCAGTGCATGGCCAACCAGGGCTGGCTGGAGACGCTCTTCACCTCCTTCATGGAGCTACTCACCCTTAGTGCTAAGGCCTGAGAGGAGGAGGAGGAGGTGGAGGTGGCGGAGTACAACTTGTGAAAAGACACGACCTCTCCAGATCCAGCCGGCAGTATTTATTGGATAGTGCGAGGTGTTGGGTCCCCCTGCTTGCAGTGTTTCCTGAAAGAGGAGTACGAGTATTAAAGAGGCCATGTACCGCTTACTCAGCATTTTTGCGGACATAAAAAAATAAATAGTGAATGTGTGATGACGAGTATCAAGTCCAGTAAGAGGACGGCGACAACTTCGGTTGGCACGATAAAAAAAAAAACGAAGAGATTTTTTTTTTTTTTTCATTGTTGTTTGAGACGTGTATCAACAAATACACACACACGCACGCATTCACATACACACACACACAAGCAAATACACATGCGCTCACATGAACACCAAGAAACAAACACATTTAAGCGCTATAAATATGTATTAATAACTATGGTTTGTATAATTTATACAAGGACATTTTTAAAAACAAAAAAAAAACTAAAAAGGACCCTCCCAAATGTGGGATTGTTTGCTGTTATTATTTTTGAATAATAATAATAATGTTTTATTGCGGTACGCATTAAATGAGCCGCCAGCAGTCTGCTAGACGTTGTCTAGCAGGTCAAGTAAAAAAAAGAGACTGAAGATGGAAGAAGTGAAGTGAAGGGTCTCAAAGGACTGCGAGGAATTCCCTCATTTCTGTCAGCTTTAATAAGAAAAAAGATTGAGGGGATAATGTATTTAAATCTATGCTATCTGTGTTCTTTATTTGTTTGTTCTCCAAAAGACAGTGACAGACAAGAGAAAGCAAGGGATTTTTGCCTGGGAAAAAAAATAAAAAACTTAAATTGGCCGTCCATTTCTAAAAGAAAGTATGGCAGGTGAGATGATTTAAAAAGCGTAAAAAAGTCTGTGTTTACAGTTTGTCCTTTTTATCTGTTTGTTGTCCATTATGATCATCATTGTTATTGTTATTAATATTATTTTCGGGAGTTTAACTTCTTTGTGTAAACTCTCATGCAAATCTTTTTGTTTTGTTTTTGATCTGTAAATATTGTACAGCTGCTTCAGTCTCTAAATTCCCAGTTCCGTTTCTGTACATGAACTTCCTGTATTTGACAAAAAGGAAATAAATCCGTTAAAACGAAACGAAAGAAAGTGACCATGAATAAGCCAATGCCTGTGTGCTTCATCTCATTTCACTTACTCATTTTGAAATATGTCAATATAATTGTTGTTTAGTGGTAATGTTTAATATGCTCATATGCTAAATAACAGGTGTCAAGTCTTTTATGGTCGGGTCAGTTCCTTCTAAATCCAAATACTGGCCTTCCCTATCTCTCCTACATTCTGTTCTATCTACTCTAAATCCACTATCAGAAGAACTGTAATATTTGATTTGACCCGATGGCACACGATGTGTCAGATGAGAGAGAAGACGCACAGAACATCTCTGCAGTTAAAGTCAAATGTTTAACGGTAGATATGAACGAAGGCTGCTTTCCCGTGCAGCTCTTCTCATGCCATCGGTCCGTATGAAGAGCAGGATGTGTTTCTTTGTGAGGCGACTTGGACTGCTATCTGTTCTTTATTTCCTTAATACCAAGAAGAACAGCTCCGGAAAACATAATCAAACCATTCTTTTTTATTCACCCTTCTTAGAAAGCACATTTGGGAACAAGCAAATTGCAGCAGGCGTCTCCCCTTCTCCGTGTATGTGTGTGTGTGCACGTGTGCGGGTGTTTGTTTTGCGTGTGCATGTGTGTGTGTCATGCTTGTTGCCCGGTTACGGAGCGCACAACATATCTAATAATCATAGATTTGCCAGTGCATTGAAAAAATATATAACATAGCTGCTGGCCTGTTTGTAAATTAATTGGATTCATTCAGAGGAATATATATATTCAGATCACAGCTAAATTAAATTTGTTTTTTTTATTACCTTGGGGAGATTGGTCAGGCCAAAGAATAATGGAAACTAATTACAGCAAACAAACAAAGTGGAATCCTATTTGCAGAAATAAAGCTGCAATCTGGGCTTAGAGAAAGGGTGAAAAATACAGTACATCACAATGTGAGGGACCATAGTTCATCACAATGAGAGGGACTTGAGTACATCACAATGTGAGGGACTAGAATACATCACAATGTGAGGAACCATAGTACATCATAATGTGAGGGACCATGGTACATCACAATATGAGGGACCAGAGTACATCACAATGTGAGGGACCAGAGTACATCCCAAAGTGAGGGACCAGAGTACCTCACAATGTGAGGTACCATAGTATATAACAATGGGAGGGACCATAGTACATCACAGTGTGAGGAACTGCAGTGCATCACACTGTGAGGGACAATAGTACATCACAATGTGAGGGACCATAATACATCATAATGTGAGGGACTAGAGTGCATCACAACGTGAGGATCCATAGTCCATCACAATGTGGGGGACTAGAGTACATCACAATGTGAGGGACGAGAGTACATCACAATGTGAGGGACGAGAGTACATCACAAGGTGAAAGACTAGAGTACATCATAATATGAGGGACCTTAGTACTTCACAATGTGAGGGACCATAGTGCAATACAATGTGAGGGACTAGAGTACATAACACTGTGAGGGACCATAGTACTTCACAATGTGAGGGACTATAGTACATAACAATGTAAGGGACCATAGTACATAATAACGTGAGGGACCAGAGTACATCACAATGTGAGGGACTCGAGTACATCACAATGTGAGGGACCATAATACATAACAATGTGAGGGACTATAGTACATAACAATGTGAGGGACTAGAGTACATCACAATGTGAGGGACCAAGGTACTTCACAATGTGAGGAACTAGATAACATCACAATGTGAGGGACCATAGTACAACACAATGTAACTGACTATATGAATAACAATGTGAGGGACCATGGTACATCACAATGTGAGGGACTATAGTACATCACAATGTGAGGGACTATAGTACATCACTATGTATAGTACATCT
>OOFG01060238.1:0-13171 GCA_900323295.1 Molva molva
CAAGCTGCTTACCTATTGCAGATTCAGACTTCCCAGCCTGGTGCAGGTCTACAATTGTGTTTCTGGTGTCCTTTGACAGCTCTTTGGTCTTGGCCATAGTGGAGTTTGGAGTGTGACTGTTTGAGGTTGTGGACAGGTGTCTTTTATACTGATAAGGAGTTCAAACAGGTGCCATTAATACAGGTAACAAGTGGAGGACAGAGGAGCCTCTTAAAGAAGAAGTTACAGGTCTGTGACAGCCAGAAATCTTGCTGGTTTGTAGGTGACCAAATACTTATTTTCCACCATAATTTGCAAATAAATTCTTAAAAAATCAAAAACAATGTGATTTTCTGGATTTTTTTTTCCATTTTGTCTCTCATAGCTGAGGTTTACCTATGATGAAAATTAGGCCTCTCTCGTCTTTTTAAGTGGGAGAACTTGCACAATTGGTGGCTGACTAAATACTTTTTTGCCCCACTGTATATAGTAAAAATAAAAGAAAGATCTAACAAAATGTCAAGATTTCCATCGTGCTCTGCATACTTGCGCGTCAGAAATTGGCAAAAACTATGAAAATGATACGCGGCAAATCCTTGCAGGTGCCATACGAGATACAGTTCATGAAATACAGAGTCACTGAATTAGTGCTGCTACAATAACGATGCCAGTGGAAGCCCTGCTAATGCAGCACTCAACAGCTTTGGAAAGTCTTTAGCTCCCCCTTGGGTGAAGTGACTCGTACCCTTACAACCCATGTTCTAGTCATGGATGATTAAACCAGTTACGCTCATTCTTAAGTTTTGAAGGACACGTTTGAAAACTTTGACATTCAAAAAAAAAAAAAAGCTAAATAAATAAGCTAAAAAACCCTTTACTTTAGGCACTTTCATTGAGTAGGTTGGTGATGAAGTCAACGAGTCACTTCTTGAAGACGCCATGACACAACTAATGGAGACCAGCAGTGAGGGGGAAATTAAAAACACATATTGAGCATCACTTTAACTGACCGACACGTCCCACACAGACAGAATAACACATTCAATCCTGTACAGAGCCGGAGGACAGCCAGACAGATGATTTTAAACATGAGACTGGATCCATCTCCCTGACATGGCTAAATCACTGCGCTTTGTCAGCTTGACGACAACCATGCTTGATGCACCCATCATGTCTCCCATATGGCTCCCTCTCTGAGCTACTGCTGTACATTATAAAAGATGTGTAGGCAAGCATGAATCCACGGATGCACAAACAGGATTGTGGTCTGCCGTGACATATGGTTGATTTGCTACCTTTAGGAATTTGACATCTCGTTAACCGAGAAACATATTAGTCATGAAGCTAAAGTTTTTTTCTCTCTTTCACTCACACTGCTCATATCTGGTTAATGATCCTGTCGCAAGCGCTCTTGACATCAGAAATGTACATTCACTATGTCATCTCACTAGTCTGACTATGCTCTACCTCTGACCTCCAAGATGAGTCACTTATACATGGCCCTCTCACTTTGAATCCATCACCCACTATTTGGCAAACAGCAAGCATACATTTGAGTGGTTCCAGGCACATGTTCTCTGTAAATATTCAGTGGCATTATTTGAAATGCATGTTGATGGCAATTTGTCATGTCGGGGGAAGTCTGCTACTGTAACAAGCTGCAGCCTGACAAAAAAAACCAAACAAACACTTATGTGGTCTAAAATGAAGGAGTGGAACCTTTAGTTACAGGCTGCTAACTTGTTGCAGCTTATTTGCAATGAAATGAATGCCAGGGCCACTTACTCCTCCCTCTAGGAGCTATGTGTGGACAGATCACGGTCTTTAATGCTCTTGAGGTCCAGACTTTGAAGTACATGAATATGTGAATTAAATACACAAGAGTAAAACAGAAGAATGTTGAAGCTAATGTTGACATATGTTCCTTTGCTAATTGCTTTGGCACCATTTCCATATCCATCTCTTTTCGTCTTGGACCCTACTTTGCTTGGATCACACCCACCAACAGAGTGGCAAGGAAACCAAACGAAGAGCAGAGCCAAAAGTGAGGCACATGTTCAGATATGAATATCTAGGGTGTTTAGCTGCACCAGCCCACGCAATAGAGTGCACAGACTTCCTCGTAGCCTACAGATCATTGATTAACAAAATAAAATCCACATCAATGCAAACGGGAGCATAGAGACATGGTCCGATGGGCCATACAAATCCATCCATCACCAGCACAGCATTTATCTGAAAGTATGGGCTTACCAAATCAAAACAAGACCAGACAAGCCTTGTTTGATAAACACATGAGGTGAATAGTGCAATAAAACACACATATAAATTGCCATGTTATGCAATGTTAAGCAATGTTACGCCTCTATATGTATGAACTGATGCTCACACGTGCATGCTCAGATATTCAATGTTATGTTGGCCAACCAAAACATGATGCCATTCAAAGACATCAGACTCAGAGGGAGAAACAAACATCCAGGGCCAAATTCCATCCTAGGTACACGCCAGTGACACAGAAAATAACATATATACAAAAGATGATCTTTCAGGAAACACTGCAGTGCAATTCAAAGATGACTTTGCTGAGAGAAGTTTTTAAACATACAGATTGGTATTGTAAACGTCTGTGGAATTTGTAAATTGAGAAAGTATTTGTATGTGGCATGCATAGTCTTGACTACCCTTTTGGATTTTTTGGTGGACAGACTCAAAATCTCATGAACCTGATGGAACACATTTTCTATAGATCTTTCACATATTTTACTGATCTTATCTCATCTTTTCTAGTGAAGTAAAATTAGACCACGGACCATGTCCATTTTTTTTTTTAGCTCAAATTATCTACAAAACGTAGTATTGTAGATGTAAGTATAACGACCAATAGGATTTCCATAGCATACTTTTTTAATGTTTTATTGTGATTGTTAATTAGGCCACTACTTTGACAGGTAATAAGGATACAATCATTTGTACTGTGTGTGTGTGTGTGTGTGTGTGTGTGTGTGTGTGGGTGGAAGATGTTATACTTTTATTAACCTTTATTAAAACAACATTAATCAAATCATGTCCAGTTGAAGATATAACAAAATAACTTGAATTTAATGAAAAATAAATACATAGAATTCAGATACTGACCTGGAGATAATTTTCGAGGTTTAATCTTTTTTTCTTACCCTGACCTTACCTGACCCTTACATGCGTAATGTTTTCTCATGTTTGATATGTGAAGGAAATCAGCAAGCTATTAATCATGACAAGTCAAAATAGTTTCCCCGTCCTAGGAGTCTGTTGTGTGATGGGGAGTAGGGAAACATAGCTCCTTAGATAGTGATTTTGTGTGCAACATATGTTACTATTTTGTTCACAGGATCATGGTTGAAGTTAGTCAATTATTTTGCTTATGTTGCCATAGGATCCCACCAACATTGCTGTTTGTAGCTGTATGACTTGGTGCTAATAGTCAAAAATAAAGAATACACACACACATAGAGAGAGAGAGAGAGAGAGAGAGAGAGAGAGAGAGAGAGAGAGAGAGAGAGAGAGAGTCCTCATTATTTCCTTCATGTAGCTGGCTGATGTATGCATGCTGCACCAAAATATATTCTCCCTTTGAAGGATATCTCAAATCAGATTCCTCTGCAGTTGCCGCCAGGCAAAAAAAGTTGCATCAAGCGGTGAATAGCATTAAGAAAGCATGGCAGCAAGGAGCTGTTTTCAAAATGAAACAAACCCAATGTTTCCCTATGCTTTAACTGAGTAGAACAAAAAGATTCAACACTATTGATCCAAGGGTGAAAATTCATGTTGAAAAACATACAATTAAACTGTGAAAACTATAAAAGACATATTTATAATTTTTTTTAAAATCTATGTTTCCAACACCTTTAACTTAAGATTGAACATTTTTTTTACAGGGAAAAGTCACATTTGTATTAGAGTACGCAAGAAAATAATGCAAAGAAGAAAAAAAGAAGATAGCGCAGTACAATAAAAAACCATGGGAACCACCGCTCCAAATCAGCTGAAAGTGCTGTCATAGTGATGTTTATATTTCCACTTCCTCTAACACAGCTTCTGCTACTTTTACTACACAGGCAAGAGGCTCCCACACCATTAGACTGATTGGCAGTTCTTTTAACATGAACACACAGCTTGTCTCTCTGAAAATAAATATAACCCGAGAAAAAAAGACAGAGGTAGAGGACAGAGGTTTGTTACATGTATTTGTTTATTTAGTAAATGTATAGCCTATTTAAAAAATGTGTTACATAAATGACAACACTGATTTGACATATTGATTAAACAACCAAAAGCATGTCGTGCCTGTCCACCACACAGCACATGCAACAACCATCCAATTGCCATGGATATAGACTTGTTCCATTGGAGAGACCAGAAAAAAATAAGTTGCTTGATTATGGCAGCCTTCAACCAGTTGCCACTGATTTTCATAACACACAAATCTAGCCCACAAATAGAAAATAGAGATGGGAAAAAGTGTAAACATGCAATCACGCATGTGAATGTAAACTAGTATGTGTTTGGTACCGTCCACACGAACACCCTTCTTCATGACACCCTCTAGGACACGGCAGTCACATCAATCAGGGCATGCGTGAGTGGTGCTGGTGGTGGTGGTGGTGATGGGTCATGTGGTCTGCCGTGTTTCTGAGTGACACCCTTAAGGTGGCTTGCTCCCCAAAACCACGCATGGCTTCAGACAGAAGCTTAATGAAGAGAGCACCGCAACTCTCTGCTACACAACCCAGCTAATGGACAGAAAATTGTGTGTTAATGTATCCTGTGTGTGTGTGGGTGTGTGGATGTGTGGGTGTGTGTGTGTGTGATTCTCGTGCTTGCTACTGCCAAGAGCCTTCATCTTGGCCATGGGTCTTATTGACTTTATAGGAGGCCATAAATCATTGTGTGTGTGTGTGTGTGTGTATGTGGTTCAATGGTTTTCTGGATTTGAACAGCAACACACAGCAATGTCGGGTCAGAGAGTCAACGGAGCGAAAAGTGTGTGTGTGTGTGTGTGTTTGTGTGAGCATATGTGTGTGTACAAGATAAGCTTCGACAGAGCATCAGTTGCCAATGTGGTAGACAGGCTATTGGACAAGATGTGGCTGACCGTCTATCTACCTTACACCCCTCTCACACACCAGTATTAATGCTTCACACACAGATACACACTTGGACAGAAAAACTGTCTGCTTGGACCAGCTGTTGTGCAGACACTCAAATACACAAATAAAAAATAGAAAACATCATTAATAGTGAGTACAAAAATATAGCTAAGCACCGTCTGTAGAGCAATGCTTATTAAAGGTGCCATTTCAGTTGCATTTGTTTTTCTTAGTTTCATATGTACTACCAGGTCAAACCAATACATACAGTCTACACTCTTTTCCTCAGTACAGTTGATTATGCAATATTGCCCAACCGCATTGAATATAACATTGCGGCAAGATTAAAGACAGATGACTGACGGGTTGGCTGGGAGAAGAGTGTCTCTGTGGGACTGATACCATCAGAATAGTTATTTAATATTATGGTGATGAGTTTAGAGGTCAAACAATGCTATGTTAACAGACTGATGACATGCACCCCCCATAGCTTGTTCTCCCATATACACTAGGGGTGTAACTGGTCCCGTCAAAAGAACGTACCGTATGACACGCAAGGTACGCAAGGTGCGTGATTTAAATCCATGGTTAGGATTATTGTACTTTATAGGCCTATTGGTTTATTATGAGTAATGATTATTTTAAATAAATACTTTTTTAAAGAAAGTATTTATAAAGACAATAGTATTATTAAAGTACCAAATATATTCTTTCATGTTAGGGAAGACATTCATGTTCGGGCACAGACAAGGAACGGAGCATTTGATGTCATAGTGAGCCTACCCTGGGTTTATAAAGGTAAAAAATATATATATATAGTACCGAACTGAACTGAAAACCGTGACTAAAAACCATGAAACAAACAAACCCATTACTTACCTGAACTGTTACACCCCTAGTATATACAATGTTGTAATGAGGGCTGTAGTCAACCAAAGGAAAACTTGGTTGACTGAAATTCAACAAACTCTTCGACCAATGGTCTAAAAATCTGCACGTTAACTCCAGACTAACTTAATCGAGCCACAATGCATTCTATTCTACCTGGTATCCTAAATATCAAGTAAGGGCTGTTTGGAGAAGGTCAGTGGGTTTCAGATCCACTCATGGTACGAGTCTGACTCGGTTACGGCAGAGCTTCAATGTAAAGCGGGTCGCACACCAGACGGGCCACGGAGCGCCGGGCCAGGCAGCGTCGCAATACAACACACGTCAGGAGATTCAATTTAAGTTTTTTTTCTGATGTTTCATATTTGACCTCCTGTCTTACAAGTCGTATAGTCTTTTAAACCATACGATTATTCAAACAGAAACTACGGATCCTTGAATATTATTTGTATTCATAATTAATGTTATTCCTAACACCATAAAGCCTATCGCTCAAAAATAAAATACATCGGTCTGCATATGTCCCTCCCGCCCTCGAAAATAATGTATTCTCCTTATGAAAGTAACACCAGCGATTGTCCGACCAATGAGATTTTGGTCGAACAAGTGCCTATCTCGACCAACCAATAGGCCAACCGACCAGAGCTTGACAGCCCTAGATGGAATACAACCTAGTGGTTGAATGTAGCTTGTAGCTGGTTGAAAAGACAACCAGCCTTCCCTTTCCCAACTATGAATGAATGACATACACTGCTACTTCGAGAAACAATACAGTGTTTAAGATGTTTCCCTTGTCATAGCCTACATTGGTGTTTAGGTTATTAGAATTGTGCAAGTTATTATAAATAACAAATTATAACTATTTTAAAGAATCACCGTTGACTATATTGATTTAGTTACAGGGAATACAAGTTTTCTACACATAGTGGCACATGCATATCTGCCCTTCAAATATCAAATTATTGGAATGTGGAGAGGTAAATGATTCACCAGAAATGTTTTTAACCATTAATGAGCTCCTTAAATGTAAGGAAATTGGCAATGCCTTGCCCAATATAGCTTCAAAATAAGATACGGAAGCAGGTCAGAAAGGTTTTCACACAATGGTAGCACACAGGGACAGTCAAATACTGCCAGAGTACGCTGATGTTAAATTAAATGTCTCTTTAGTCTCTTTCTTTTATTCATTCAAAAAATAAACATAGAGAAAGTGGTGAGCAATAGCAAGGGACAGAAATTACAAAACATTGATGTCTGGCTGCATATCTTTTTTGTTTATAAAATCCCCCAACCCCTTTCCTATTGTAAAGCCCTGAAATAGCTACACAACCATTGTTTAAAATCGAACATTGTAAATATGGTAATCTATCTTGAAAGTGTGTGCATGTGCGTACTTGTGTGAGCATTTATGGAAATATGTTTGCATATAGGGACGTCCTTACAGAAGACAATAGAAGAAGCCTGGATACGGCTTTCAAGAAAAGCAAATGCAACGGCATGGGTGATGTAGTCCTTCTTTGTCCAACATGTCTTATTCATGCTATACTTTCTTTGTTTGTTGCCCGTTTTTTTGTAGAGAAATACAACAAAACTAATTGTTAAATAAATTGCATTCAATGGACAGCTGTCACTATAATAGCGACAATAATGTTTCCATCTGATACATAATCATAATTACGAGTTTTAATTACGAGTTTTAAGTTTTGTTTTTTATTCCTTTTCAGATATTTGATTCTTTTTCCATTAATAATGGTTCGTTTTTTAATTTACTAATTATTACTAGCACTTAGTAGTTACTTATTATTATTATTATTAGTGGAACACATTGTTATAATATACATATTAATATGAATTAGAGCACCAACCATTATATCCTCAGTGGCTTCAACAATTATAATAAACAAACTTAGTCTTACTCTAAAATCAGTCTTACTCTAAAAGAATGTGAATGAGAAGGAAAGGTTAAATGTCAAGTGAACAATACTGATTAGGAGTTATAAACCCCCAGCATAACAACCCAAAAGCATGCAAAACAGAGCAGACTTTGCGTGTTTAGAAGCAAGTGGAAGTCTCTGGCCCCCGAAAGGCCTCACACTTAATCGACTGGCCTGTGGGATGTGTGGCTTAAATGAAGTTGAGAATTGAGAATTGAAAATTGTGAGCCATTGTTTTGCTATTAGTAACTATTAGTTCAGTGATGGAGTTTTGCTGCTTTGTTGCAAGTGTGTTCCTTGCTTTTGCAAAAAAACCTCCCATGTGCCTAACTTAAGATTCTGTACAAGTCACCGGAATTAAGGCACTTACCACTTGCTATAATCCCTCTTGTTATGACGGCACTCTTCAAATGATTTAAAACGTCTTTATTTGTTCACAATAAACAAAGTAAACTAAAGATCATTTCTAACCAAAATAACAACACTGCTACATCAAACTTTTCAAAGAGTGGCCCACTCTTCTATGTCAGAATGGCTTTTCTCTGTAAAATAACAAACTTTCTTCAAGGATGACTGTGAACTTATTTGAGTGTAACTCATTCATGCAAGTAAACAGTTTGGCTGTTGTGAACAATGCAATTTATGCATTTACTTTTAAGGGAAGCGAGAATTGGCGAGAATTGGCACCACCATCGTGTTAAAAAGTAAGTAAGAAATTAAATACAATGAAAATACAAAACTTTTAACACAAAAAAATTTCTGACAACTGCGTTGTCCAGAGCTGTCCAAAACAGTTGACCTTTTTTTGTTTTTGCAGATGGATTTGTTTTAACCTAAAACAGTTTAATAATGGCATGATAGCTTAATTATGTGAAACTAATTAGGCCAGTATAATGCCATAACATATATTTCAGGACCTTTTCAACTATCTATGTACATTCTGAAAATGCAGATCTCTTCCCTAACCAAATTAACTAAATGATTCATCACTGCTTCTTTTAATTTTGTTTTTTATAACAAAATGTGACTTCTGTTGCCATCACATGGTTGCATATGGCTCTTCGCAAGATGGCTCAAATTCTCGCTAAATGGTTGGCCTAGTCTTTGTAGTTACAGTGAGGATTAGGTTTAAAGCAATTTTTAAGTGTTTGAAAGATGGGCAAGTAAATATTACTCAAATAATTTTTCTTTCAATTATCAACCACTATACAAGTAGTCAAAATAACTATTAATGTAGAAACTAAACCATAGACTTAATTATTTTCCTCCAATGTCCAAATTAAGGGTGTCCTCTTATTCATGCCACAGACTAATATTTCCATTTTTAATACTTTGTTTGTATACTTTTATATCGAATCAAACAGATAAGGGATTACACTGACAACACTTTTTTTTACAACTGACTACATACAGACAGTACATATATGACACTCTCTGTATGTATTCAGTTGTACTGTCTTGTTGTCTGTCTGTATGTATATACTGTCTGTATGTATTACAATCGAACACATACAGATAGTACTTAAATAGTAAGAGAGCTGAAAAAAAAGGAATATACCAATAATAAAAAAAGCAAGGGGTTACAATAAAGACCTCATAAGTGATACATCAATTGTACATTTTGATGACTTTTTTGTCTTCTGGTTTATAACGTGTTTTGTTGTACATTCACATATACAATATGTGTATATACATGTATGTATATATATGTGTGTGTGAAATGTGGCCATCAATAAGTTACATGATTTCAACAGGATAGACGAGCAGCCATATAACGGATACACATTGTCAGCTGGCCAACAAATCATTTTCCATGTAGAAATGTCTGTATTCCAGTATGTCAGAATTAAGGGTGTGCTTGCATTTCATATTGGAAGTCGCAAGAGCCGGTGCATTCTGTTGGTATAGCTTCTAAAATGTGTTCTAAAACAAATCAGGTACGCTTAATCTTTATTATAGTCAATATAAAGCGAAACTGATTCATAAAATGACACTTTAGTGATCACATTGCAATTGTGTATTTTAACAAATCTATATATACGGAAATACACTAAATAAACGCTCAGCTGGGTCTGCGGACAGCAACAATTTCATGATGGCATTATTTTGATCAACTGGATTATGTCCGATTTTTGTAAGTAAAGTTCATTGAATAGGTATCTCAATAAAAAAAAGTGAGGGGAAAAGGCCATAAAGTGTTCTATTAGCTCACAGTTCATCAAGAACTTTAAAGATACAAAAGGAAACATAAGCCATTTCAAGAAAGATTGTACCAATTATGTTACCTCTCCATCGCCCTTCTAACTGTTACCACTGCCTTCTGCTAATGAGACACAGCCAGTCAGCGAGTTCATAGCCAAGCGTTCACGGTACAACACTGCAGGGACATAAATTGGGCTTTGATTCTCACACTGAACCCCCTCCTTTTTTTAAGAGAGCTATTGCAACGCAAGAGCTCCACAGTCTTTGCTACACCTTCATTATTTTAATCAGCATCTTTAGAGGTGGGGGGGGGTGCAATGGAATGGGTACCCTCTGTGGTGAACATGTAGAGTAGCACTGCTGTAAGTAGCAGCAATTTAATGACATTTTTCTCTGGACTGGAAACTCCTGCAGGATCAACGACAAGCTTCAAGTGTCCACTTGTTTTACGCAATATAACCTACAGGCTGCTACATTAAGGCAGCGGTGGCCGTTTCAAGTCTTTGAGAGAGTATAGCACTCATCTGAGCCTGTGTTGATTAGTGCATTCACACTTGGTCAATTACAAGCACACACATTGGTGCAAATCGTACAGAAAGAAGAACAGCAAAATTAAATGGAAAAAAAATAGATGGATCACTTTGCAAAGCTTGGCACTCATGTATATTTATCCCCGCCCATTGTGAGACATGGGGAAAAATGGCTGATCATACCAGAAGCTTGTTTTTCCACTGTATTTCAGTAGTGCTCTGCTCTTAAACTGTTCTTGCCGCAAATGTGCCTGTTCAACAGTTCCTGCACTGCACAAGCTATATTGAATGGTTTGAAGCATATTGAGGCACACAGGGTCCATTGTCAAAGCTCCATAGCTGCTTGCACAATATTGATTTATGGAGGTGATAAAACATATAAGAACACTTACTAACTGAAACTATTTACAAATGTGTTTTAACTTAGGCTTTGAAATAGTTTCACTGGGCAGGTAACACTATTATTTTCAGATATTCAGCAGCTAAGTCTGAAATCCTTTTCTTGCTCTCACTCTGTCACTGTCTCTCTTACTCTTGTACTATACAGGTTCTAGTTGGTAGCACTGGTCAGTAATGCCTGGGTTGTCAAGGCAACCATGGTTACCTGGGTAGGGACCAGATATATTAATTATAGAGCATGATCATCAGATCATGTAATCCAATGTGCGTACTATATTCACATTTGCTAAATATAGGAAAGTTCACCCTTTTCCCACCCACTGCAGAGGTAATTTTGTGATAGGTGTGGTTTGTACTCGCCTTGGTTGCCTTAGTAACCCAACTGTAAACCCAAGTGTTCCAGGAGCTTTGACCTACTATCTATGTGAATGAATTCATCATTTAACCAGAAGAGTGGAAATTAGGTGGGAAATCCCACCTAATAACATTCAACAGAGGGCCACACAGCTAGCACAAAATTAGACAGCATGAACTTAACAGGCCCAGGGAAACATACAAATAAAACAGCAGTGGAAATCCTGTCTTCTACACATTGCAGATCTGGCCTAACAGGACACCAGCAAGGGGTATACAATTCCCCTTAAGTGTAGCAAAGGATGTCCAAATTAAATGGCAGAGCCTGTGGCTGCTGCCCTGAGGACCAAGGAGTTTGTCATGCTTGTCAGCCTGCCTGGATGCTCTGTGACAGAGTCAGTCATGGCCAATTGATGCCTCATTGGCGATATACGACCTTCACCCTCCCCTATTGTATTAAATTGTGGGGTCAGCATGGCTGTGTTTATGAAACAGAAACCATGCATAGAGGATGGAGGCATGATGGACAAAGTAACCATAATTTTGCATATAAATACCCACATGGGTGTATTGGATGGGGCTTGGAAAGACAATGGAGTTTTCAACACATTTTCAGTATTCTAATTTCAGTAGAATCTAGTTTAAGTAAAAAAGTAAATCCTTTTTATCAATTTGGTATTCTGAATCCATTTATATTGTGGTTTTAGCGTTGTACAACGAATAGCCAGAACGGAACATCTTTAGTAATTGAGTTTCTCTTTGCATCGCCTTGTTTTCCCAGCCTAAACTCCATCAGATGAGAATATTCCACATAAACAGAACAGGCAAAAAGCCTGTTCTGTTTATGGTCTATAGACATTTACAGCAACAGATCAGACACACAAATGCACAGAACAGTGTACACTACGTACATGCAATGCAAACACTGACACACACACCAGGAGCCAGGTCTCATAGCCATGTCAAAGTAAAAGTCCTAGGACAAGTGTTTTGTCTGTTAATGCTGCGGGAGGGAGTGCAGCCAGGAGCTGCACTCGTCGTATTTACATGTCGTATAAAATGTCATGCGCTGCTGGAAATAAATATTGAAGGGAGCTATAAACCAGCTTGCTCAATCAAAAACGGACACTATGTCTGACCCACACTCCTGCAATTAATTGTAGGTTGTCTTTGTCAATAATTCATCACGTGTTAAGCAGGTATTTATTGTATAGAGGAGATAGTGTAAACTTTTTAGCAGTGTCCACCAAGTTGGTTTATTTCTTCTGGATTTCTTCCCTTGAAGTTATTTAAATGTTGTAATTTTTTTTTTCATTTTCAGGTTTGGTTTACTTTGTAAATACACTATGATTGCAATCGGTTATTTTGTTTCTCACTGGTTTTTGGGAAAGTTTGAGGACTGTCTGAGGACATAGAATTGGGGTTGCCATCAATTATAGTCTGAATGAGGGGATGGGAATCCCATTGAGAATAATTTAGATAAAGCTATGAGTTTTTTATTTACTCAACAGCTGTTGAGCTTTGTGTGACACACTACTTGCCCACATTTTCAAGAAGGGTGTGTGTGTTTGTGCGTGTGTGTATGTGTGTGTGTCACATATAGCACGTGTAGATTTGCTCGTGTGCGGGAACATATGTCACTGCCATGCTGCCAGTGTCGGGCGGTTAATCCTCCATCAGGACTATCAATATGATTAAATGAACGGACCGGGCCACATCCATCATGACACATAATCACCTAGAAGGTCACCGAAAC
>OOFG01060241.1:0-12600 GCA_900323295.1 Molva molva
TTCTGAAAGAATAAAAACATGTGACAGAAAGTGACAGCTGCACCCCTGCTGGTATATCAAGGAATGACTGAAGTCCAGCCACATGCCAAAATAATCATATTTATTATTGTTATTATCAAAGATCAATTCAATGGAAACGTTTTATCATGTTAAAAGCCTATTGTGTTCAAAATACACACATATGCACAGGCACACGTGCATGCACACACACACACAAAACCACACGCACACACGAATGCAGACACACACACACAAGGGCGAGCAAGCACAAACACACTCAACAAACATGCAATAAGCATTGTATAACCTTGACCTGTGTTCCTTTTACAAATAGTTTGGTGGCGGCTCGGTGGCTCAACCCGCTAGTGCGCTAACATGTAGGCAACACGCCTTGTAGCGACCCAGGTTCATGTGGTCTTATGCTAACATGTCATTCCCTCTCCAACCCGCTTTCCTGTCTCTCTTCAATGTCCTGTCCATAAAAGCACAAAAAAGGCCATAAAATGCATTTAACAAAACAAACAAAGAGTTTGCTATGATAACACTGAAACATTTTTTTTTAATGCTGGGTCGATGCTGTTAATTGATACCTTTGTTGAGTATACTGTACAAGTAAGTCCATGAAAGCCTTACTGAAAGTAAGGCTACAATTTTTTATTTATTTGTTTAACTGATTTGCTTTAAAGACTTCACTTTGATTAGACGGGCCATCCAAAGAAATGCTCTGACCATCACAATAAACCAATCAAATCCAAGACCGCACATGTATTACTGGTCACCAAGTGAAAACAAGTAAACCATGAATCAGGAAACAGTATTAAGTGACCAGCCATTAATACTACAAGCTTCTGTTTCTGGTCGCTCTTTGGCGCAGAGTCAAATAACGTCGAACAAAGACAGTATAGACCTTTGAAATGCATTGGAAACGGAAGAGAGAGGAAGTGATCCGATTTTAAAGCTTAAGAAAAGAACAAAACCAAATATGTTTATTTAACATTGAATGAGAAATGCGGTATATGAAGGTGTGTTGGCTTGTGTCTGAAACAGGCAGTTGTGATTTTTTAAGCACATTGAAGAATTTCTACTAGAAACCTCTTGTATACACAAGCACATAAACAGTCGTACCTATTGTAATTGTTTGGCCGGGTAAAGCTTCTGGGGAAGCTTGGAATTTCATCACATCTGCTACACATTTGCGAGAACAAACATTTTCTGGCATATCCGCGACACAAGATCATAGTCAATATTGATATTGGGGTTGGAGGTTATACCCCTCTTTGCATGCTCAATAGCAACCCCATCATTTCAACCCACTATCACCTAAACCAACAATATCTTGCAATCTGTTGTTATATTACATTTGGACATTTCTGGATAATGTCAAACAAATCTTTATCAATTTATACATTTTGTATTATACATACGTATATAATAGTTTCTTTGCAGATGACGTCACACCAGTGGAGCGAACATGAGATTGAGGGCAGGAAGTGTTCACTGGATATGCGTACACTGTATATAAGCAATGATTCTAGTTCAAATCACCCCATCTCACGGTGTATGCGCGCTCCGAAATTGGGCAGTTGGCGAGCCATTGACATCCATTCTATTCCAAACAAATGTTAAGCAACTTCCATAGCTGTATCTTACTTTTGTCCAGCACAAGTAAGCGCATACAAACTGCTCCAATAGTGCCCACAAATAAACGTTACGATTCTGTGTTAACGTGCCACTGCATTCTCACAAACTTAGCTTAGATATCAGGAGGAGTGGGATAGGATGAGAAGTATTTTGAGGCAAAACTGCGAACCTGGAAATAAGGGAAGTAGCGTTTTTTTTTATATTGTGGTCCTGGCACAAAAAACTGAATGATCTGAAAGTGTCATTGGCAAATAAGTCTGCAAAAAAAAAATAAAATACAAAACTATGCCAGGCTTTGAATGCTAAATCCAATTGTGAGGGTGGAAAAAGGTGATTAAAAGTCAATGGAGAGAAGCCAATCGTTTGTATGAAACTAAAATGTTTCCTAAATTGGGTCCAGATTTTAACTGAATTTTAATTGATTTTAATTGATGCCAGCAAGGAGACAGGAAGGCTAGACTGTAGTTCTATCGTTGACCATAAAGGTCCTTCTCTGTCTGCAAATGTGGTGATCCAGTATGTTAGCTTAGAAATATTTGCTAATAATGTAAAAATACAGGAGACCTAGCCCTACCTCCGATTTGGAGATTGATTTGTATTCCAAATGAAAGTAGAAATAAGACGGTCCATCTGTATAAAAAAAAGATTTTGGTAAAAAAATCATCTGAAATAGAAATAAAAACCTAGGCAATGTTGTCATTTTAACTGAATTAATGCGCCCCGCAAGGGAGATGTGAAGGTATGACCAATGTTCCAGATCTCCCTTTGCATGCTCCTGAAGCACTTTGAAATTTAAACTTCACTTTAAATGAATTTGTGACACAAATTCCAAGGTATGTAAAGCATACCTGTTCGACTTTAAAAGGAAATTGGTTATAGGCACTTTGCTTAGCTACCATATTAACAGGGAATAGTAGGCTTTTTGACAGGTTCAATGCATATCCTCAAAGCTTTCCAAAAAGTTTTAGTAGGTTCAGGAGGTGAAGAAAACCTTTGATTGGATCTGTAATATAAAGAAGCAGGTCATCTGCATACAGCGATAGCTCGTGAATGGTTCCACCCCTGTTGACCCCCTGAATCTAATAGCAATAGCAGCTAAGGGTTCGATTGATATATCAAACAAATATGGGGACAGGCAACATCCCTGACGGGTTCCTCTATGAAGGGCAAAATAAACAGAAATAGTACCATTGGTACGCACAGAGGCCATAGGGTTTGAATATAATATCTTCATCCAACTAAGGAAGGCAGGCCCAAACCCAAAATTTTCCAGGGCTATTAGCAGATACCCCCACTCAATCCTGTCAAACGCTTTCTCTGCGTCAAGCGAAACAATAAAATCATTTGTTTTTTAAACAATACGGATATATTTCCAATACATTTTAGAATTTTCTCCTTGTATCTTCCTTGAATATTTGGATCCACACGTTTTACATAACCCAAGTACTGCTGCTTGACATTCTTATTTGAGTGCCTGACCTCCATCTGAAATTTGTGCGACATGCGTTTCACTTGACTGCAATCAACCTATTCCCTAGATCCTCAGCAATAGCTGGGCACATACAAGGAGAAGGAGGAATAGGCAGAAGGAAAACTTAAAAAGTTGAGTCTGTGAAACTCTTGAAGATGTCTCTATGTGAAGTCACGCACATGATGTGCTCTCCCCCTCATTAGGAAAGCACGCTCTCTAACGGGTGGCCATTTGTCTTGAGATGCCTCAGAGGACCTAATGAGGATGGGATGTTAATTAATAAACAGCAGCTGGCGCTACATGTGTGGACAATTAATGGTGTTTAACAAGGAGCAAGATGGATGATGGTTGGCGCACACAGGGTTGAGCCTAGCTCGAACAAAAGTTAGTTGATAGTGGATCAGGGAAACCCCCCTCCCCCCATCACTGCCCTGGGTTGTGGAGAAGCACCTAGCTTCCTGGAAAGTGAGTCAATGGGGACAGAGATCTCTTAATCACTCATGACAGGCACTGGTTTAAAGCTCAGCGATAAAGTACATCTTCCTACTATGCTATGCTAATTGTATTTCCGCTTATCACAGCCTTTTTTTAGTCCTTTGCCCTTTTAAGAATGTAAAGACAGTGCAGTGCAGTGGTATCTGTATCAGCAATACCGCCACCTTTCTCTTTTGTTACACCTGCTCAAGCCAACTTTCATTCTCAATTTGAAGCTGGAATTGTTGCCGCTGTGACAATTTTTGAAATTCAGCCACAACCATGGAAGATAGAAACTTTCTGACTTATTGAGTGTGGAAGCCATTCATATTCATGGAGGAAGGTGGAATGCAGAAAACTTTGCGATCCATTCTGGGCATGGTGATTCAGCATCTCTTCTGTCACCATCAGATAAGATGGTAGACTAATATTGATGGGCTCTGTCCTTGCCCTCATGCTGATATGGTGCAACACTCCCCAGGGAAGACCCTTTGGTTTTACAGTGAAACCAGAGTGACAGACAGACGCTACAGCGGCTTGATCCTCTGTGGCCAAGAACAATGGAATCCATAATCAGAATCTGAGCTGGTAGAAATGATATGCAGACCCATTTTATTCTACGCAATGTTAAGCAAGGTTCTATTTTTTATTTTTTGTATTATTGACCATGTGCCACTCAACAGACAAGGGGACACTGCCTGTGTGTTGAGTTGCTGTGTGTGCTGCATCACAGGTTGCAGAATAGGCATTCACAGTGATGTTTGCTTGAATTTTTACCAGCATATATTGAATAGGCATTGTTCTATTGAATCTAATTTTACTGTCCCCTTTCTCATTTATTGTTTGTGTCTTCAGAAAATAGCATTGGTACTTTATAATACCATATGCACACTACTCGATGCGACAATTTGCAACAATCCTCTAATGACCTCCTTGAATAAATCCTTGCTTAACTGTGTCTGAGGGCAAAGTTTATGCCTATGATTGTGCAGTATGAAGAAATAGTTCCTACTATATTGATGCTATGCTTTGCTTGTTAGACCTCACTTGTACGTTGCTAAATTAATAACTTTTTCCATCTCTGACTTGTTGTCGCACCAGCATGCTGGGGGCTTTAACTCAACATCTTGATGCTTGGTTAGCTTTTATTTAAAAATGATTCCCAAGCCACCTCTAACATAAATGGCCAAAAACTTTTTGTGACTATTTTATTTTCCATCTGCCATGAGTTGTTAGAAATTAATAAACTAGCAGGTTTTTTTTGGGTAGTGAATTCCTTTGAAGACATTAAATCTCGAAACATACCTTATTCTACAGCACCTAATGACTTTACCTTGGGACAGGTGCTGCACAAATTGCTTCCTCTAAATGATTAACATCTACAGATTTATTAGTGCGGCAGCAGTGTCCCTTTGCCGACTTGGTGTTTGTGTGAATGTGTGTGTGTTTGCTTTTAAAGAGGATGACTTAATCTAAATGTCCTCTTACATTGAACGCGATTGTTCATTGCGATTTTTGATGAATGGGATGAATGGGACTGTACACGTACAACCCAAATGTTTTTTTTTTTCGTTCATTTTAATCTCACTAAGGTTGATTTTTGACGTCTCTAGCCTGCGAATAAATCAGTTTTAACAATCACAATCAGGTATCTTTTTCATAGTCACCCTGGTCACTGTATATGTTGTAGGACATGGCGGAGGTATGTCTACTTAACAGCATATTAACGCTTCTCAACACACTGTCCTCTTATTGCATCCATAGTGGCCTATGTACTTCATTCATATACATATAATCATCGCTATCTGTTATTGTAGACCTATTGTTCATTAATGTCCATTGCAGTCGGCTCTACAAACCAATGATTACTTGCACTGCGGTACAGGAATATAGGGTGCTTTTGATAACATGACGTGTACAGTTGTATCGCAACAGTTTTGTTTTTGATACTACCTGTATCCAAAAGAGTGAGGGTTTATTTTTAGTTATCTAACATGGATTTATTAAAGAAAGCTCCAAATACATCTGCAGACCGCCATTCGCTAAACTATTTAATACTTGGATTACAAAGTGTGTGCAACTATTATAATTGAATCCTCAAAATACATTGGATATTTTGGTGAAAAGATGGAGCATAAGCTTGTTTCACTGGGCTATACTGTGAGGTTGAGGGTTGAATCCATCTGTATTCTCAGCAGAACAATTCTTATTGAAATATTATTTATCTGTTTTTCTCGCATTTCCGAGACGTTTATTCGTTACTTGCTTAACACTGCTCCACCTCCTAAAATTGGATATGATAACAAAAGGTCATAAACTGCCATTAACAAAGTATCTACAATTCCAAAGCCTAACTCTCTCCTTGATAATTATGTAATCATGCTCTATGCCAAACCAAGAAAAACAACGAATTAGGGCATTGAGAAACCATTTGCTCAAGACATTACATTTACATTTAGCAGACGCTTTTGTCCAAAGCGACTTACAACCATTCATACACACATTCACACACCGACGGCGATGTCAACCATGCAAGGCGACACAGCTCGTCTGGAGCAGTTAGGGTTAGGTGTCTTGCTCAGAGACACCTCAACACTCAGCTAGGAGGAGCCAGGGGTCAAACTAGCAACCTTCCGGTTACAAGTCAACCCACTCTACCTCCTGAGCTACAGCTGCCCCACCCGGCAAGACCAAACTACAAACACGCTAAGCTTTGAAGGGATGAACTGGTTGGAAATTCTGAAACACAGAGAAGAAGTTTCACACACGCACACACTTGTCACTTTTGCGCTTCACTTCTCTAATACATTTTTCATGACTGCATTTTTAAATAAGCACCTCAAAGCTGAATGTCAGACATCACTGAAGCAATAACTTCATTCACTATGTCCCAAACAAATGTCAGGTTCTCCCCGAGTATGACTACCTCACTGCCCACTCACAATCTTTCTTCTCGACTTCCCCAAGGAAATAATCAAAGAAACGAGCACAAAAAAAACCAACACAAAAAACAGTAAGCACATAAAACCTACTTTATATTTCTGACTCATGTCTTATGCAGACCTTAAAGTTGTAGTGCCTGTTGTAGCACATGATAAAATGAAATGCTCAAATGTATTTTGTCTGTTATCGACAAGCAAACAAGCATTTTCCCTGAACTAATTGTGTCACGAGTGTCAGGAGAAGGGGGATCCTGTAATTTACTAAGATCTTGGCTGGCTGCAGGGAAACTTTGAATTCAGCAAGAGTGACTGAAATGTAGTACTTGTGGCTAGTCCCATTTAAGGAATGAGTGTGGTAGAAAGCAGTAGTAGTAGCAAAAATGTAAAAAATGATTATAGTATATTGGCAATCCTACACACAGACAGTTGCAATCCACTAATCCACAAAATACATTTGTGTGGTTGTTGGACACTATACACACACACTAGCACGCGTGCACGTAATCACAGCTAGGGGCAGTGATATTTCACTACCTCTGATGTTTTATTGAAATTTCAGTGAAATGTATAGCAATTGTTAATATAAACAAATAATAAATTATAAAATATTGGAGAGCAAAATGTTTGGACTGCCAAGTGTGTGTGTGTGTGTGTGTGTGTGTGTACAGAACTACACACATTACCAGGCGGTTCTAAACTTTCCCCATTTCAAACAGGGAAAGCTTTCAAAGATGAAAGAAAATAATAAATAAAAATGTGCCCCCTACTTGTCTAAACCATCACATTCAAAGATGAACACCTTCAAACGCAGTTTTTTTATTGGCTGGGGAATGTTATATACAAAGTGTTAGTGCAATACGGCTGTAATATTCTTGACCCAACGTCCTTGGGCGGGGGAGCGAAGTACTTTTGGCCTTTTGACATGGAGCCACAGTAACGGCTCCAGAGTCATTTTCACCTTCACCACAGGCATGCTGAGAATTTTAATTCCGCTCACATATCAAAGTAGAGGCACAGATTTGTCGCAGATTAGCTCCTTATCCGCAATGTCACCCTGCTGCCTCCAAGGACAGCAATCAGAAAGAAAAATATTTTTTTTTTCACCCCTTAAACCCTAGTCTACAAATGACCACTTCTCATGCCTGGAGAAGGCACCGCCATTAGCTTTTTTAAATGGGTGAACATCAGAGGAAAAGTGAAAAGATCTGATGTGTTATATGCTTTAGGGTTATTCTGTTGGACAGGAAGTCAAATAGAAGAGGAAGTGTTAGCCTGGTAATGTCCTCTGTGGAGGATGACCAAAGGCACCAGGTTTCAAGGTTTCTTCTACAGCTGTTTCATTGAGTCCATCATCCCGTTTAACATAACTGCCTGTTAGGCTCCATTAGCAACATCCATCTCAACCCCCCTCAACAAGATGACCAGCATGAGCAGCAAAATCATTATACTGGATAAAGAATACCTCAGCAGCATACACAGAAGACCAACAATGGTTAAAGGGTCACACATAGCTTTAGAGACAACGCACACTGCACCAACATTACCACCACCCCCGTTTAGGACGCAGATACAGGTCCCTTCCATTCAAAACAAAGCATGCCATCTCAAGTTTTGTCCCCTCCTCCATCAGACTGCTAAACTCATTATAGTTATTTTAGTCATTTAAACTGTTTTTAAACCCCTCAGGGGACACTTTTAGACCGGACTTGGACATTTGACACTGCGTTTAACATGCACTTGTTTGTTGTCTTCTACTTGTATGTTATCTGACTCACATATCTTTACCTGCACTGTAACCTTGTACCATGCAAACAAAGATCCTAACGGAAAAATGTAGTTCTTTGATTTGATCTTTCCTGAGTTTTCAACATAGACACTGCAGGTTTCACAATGCAAAGGGAAACCCAGTTCGGCAGAGAAATAGGGTTACAGTCGTGAACACCAGTGAGGGACTACCATAATTCATTTTGCTGTACATGCCACTAAGGTAAACAGGTTTCAGGCAGTATTGGTGGGAGGGGGTCAATTCTGTGCACGCACCAAATGTCAGGTATGACGTTTCACCCAGCCGGAAATGCACTCATATACATAAACAAGGGCATGTTTGGTGTTCTGAAACCTGGCTTCGGTTTACATGTGTTTCGGCGGAAACCTGGTTAGAAGAGGTTTTCCCTTCTGCATGTAAATCTACTGATGGTTGTGGGGTTTAAGCATATGTATTCAGCTTTGACGTGTGGTACGTAAAGTTCTAGATAAAAGTAATTATCTCGTAACTCAGAAACATTTCGCAAAGTTAATAATGCAGCCACAATATTGGTAGGTATTCACGTCCCAATATGGACATTTCCTTTCTCATTGCAGGAGTTTTCTTTTCCAGCCACCCTCAACTGTATTTTTGCTGGATAGAAATGTTCATTTCATTACCCATTTACTTTGGTACAGGTTTTATTGAGAACATTAGTAGACTGCAGTGGTTGCAGGTTTAATAGTGATTGTTTACTATATTAAATTAGCCTTGCATCAAATTCAGCAGGCTATGTGTGTTTACTACTATTTTATATTGGATGTAGCTGATTATCATTGATGAACGATATAATCGAATGCCAGCAGTCTCATATTAACAATATGTTGAAAACTAAAATATCAGTCGATGTTAAGCCAATCTTAGACCAAGTGGTCATGCATATTTCACTCTGCCTGAGGAGTTCAGAGTGAAGGAAACAAATAGAATGATGCCCTACATCACTATGTTTCGTGATGTGTTATTCATCTACTTCTAATGGCTGCGGTGTCAATTGCTGTCCTTCTGCAGGCAGTCAAATGGTCATTAGCCTGATCCTAGACTGCAGGGAAATGTCTGCTCTGTCACTTATGCTCGGCTACTTCAACATCCTGTGAATCCTATCACCTGGCTTCCTGTGGAGACTTACGTTGCATCTGCCGGCCCCTGAACCATGGAGGGAAAGGTCACTTGCAGCTTCACAAAGGGCCATTTGGGTCCATTATTCGGATGTATATCTTTGTATAGGCTTAATCATCCCCAAAGTCACCCCAAGTGTGTCATTAAATGGAGTTCCTGTGAAAGACTTTTGTTCTATATTTAGAGGATTCTGAATGACACATTACATTTGAGAGGTTTTATGTTTTATAAAAAATTTAGTCTATTCCTGAGATTTCCATAGACACGGTGATCGAAATGAGTGTTTGCCAAAAGTCAATGATTATTTTGCATTACTATTCCTATATTCATGAATAGTCACTGGAAATAATAAAAAAAATTGGCAGGCCGACATTTATTAATTGGAGGGAAAAGGTAGTTCAAAATATAATAAAGAAAGCTTGGTAAAAATATGAACCCTAGTCTTCTAAAGAGGGTTTAGATTACTATGTATTTAATCATTATTTGATAGCTTGTTGCCAACATTGTTGTGATCCTGAATTGCTATGTTGAGGCCCTTAGCTAGCCAAAAGCAGGTATATATGAGGCATTGGTTATACATATCCACATCTAATGGCTGGAATGGGCTTTGGAAATTTGAACCTGCGTGTTGACATTTTGCCACCTCAAAGGTCTAATTGAGTGCATTTGATAGTCCTCATTGATTCTTCTGGGATATAGCCATTTTATCAGAGAAGACAAATTGCTTGAGCAGACAAGCTTGGGGACTGAGACGTGACTGAAATCTAAGGTGGTGTCCACAAATCCACTGACGTTCTTCCATCACCCTCCAATTATTTATATGGACTTAAACAATGCCCACATATGTATCTACTGATGTCAATCATGCATAGATAACTGGGTTTTCCTTTTTCTCTCTCTCTCTGAATCTCAGGATTTTCTTTCTTGAGAAGGATTTTTTCTTCTGTTACTTTCATATTTATTTTTCATTTTTCAATTATTTTAGCATCAGTGCAGAGGCTCCTTTATCTGACATATCTAAAAATAAAATGTACCTATATACACAGAGAAATAACTTTTCCTTTCTAAAATGTGTTATTGAAAAGATTTATATTTGAGAAAGAATTGAAAAGTATACTTTTATTTTTTTAGGAGGAAGAGGGGGTGGGGCTTATGCTGTAGATGAAAACATGGTATGACTTTCATACGAAAGTTAAGGTCAATTATCTTTTTACTTAAATTATACATTATGACATTTTCCCTGGCATATCATGTGCATGTTTTTAAGCAATGCATACAATTGTCTTACTTTACTCCTGCTTTAATAAATGATACCCCTCTTACTCTTTAATGACCCTTCGTGAGGGCCCATGCAGATAGACACAATGACTGACATTGAAAAGTCTTAATGTCAATAAATAAAGAACAAGACTCATATACCGGTAATCAGTTCTGTATGGCACTGTGTGACACATTCTTCTTTTTTGGTATTTTTACTTTGACAAGGAATCAACTTGCACGCGGCCAACAGCTGCTCTGGTCGGACAGTGATTGATTTACTGTTGGTACTTCCAAGAGAACAAGGAAAAGGAGCTGTATGTGTTTGCTCGACAACAAGGAACCAAATAACAAATTTGCCAACCATCTTCTCACAGCTGTCACACTCCCACACAAAGATTTACCAACTCAAGGAAAATGTTATTATAGAAACCCAAATTCAAACCAAATTAATTCTGTTGTCGTTAGGTTTTGTTTGGCCTTGTTTTTGTCCCCTGAAAATATATGAGGATATTACATTTTTTAATTTGGCCGAACTTAAAAAAAGAATGGCATAAAGCTAATTCGATATTAATGAGGACTTTATTTGTTATCTATTAAAGGTAACACTTGTCATGAATATATCTTACAAAGACTGACAGTTGCTCTCAGCTTTTCAAGGCTTACATCAAGTTGCAGTCAGTACAGTCTAGGCTGACTGAAAGCATAACAGAAAACACATTGTCATTCAGACAACTACAAGATGCAGAGATGAATATTCTATGCATCCCATTACAATTCCCAATCCACTGCAGACAGTGCTGCTCTAAGGCAACACTTGGCTTAGAATTTCCCAACTTCAGCCAACTATGGCTATCATGCTATACAGGGCACTACCACAGAACGAGGATCTGGCCTAGTCTTCACACATCTGATCCATTTAGTTTTTTTCAACCCTGAAAAATTATTTAAGAATCATTTTGACTTTTAGTTGTCCATGGCATGTCCTTCACAGAGGAAAAAAAAACATTTTATCTATTTTCCAGAGTCCCAGACGGATGCATTGCTCATTGCTATTCCAACCCCACGTTCATCTCAGACACCGACTGGTGATGCAACCACACCTGTATTGAGTCTCAATCCGAAAATGGATGAGTACAGTGTACGTGCTTTGATTGAAGACTTTATACTTACAGCAAAATTCTCAGCAATGGAAATATAGTCAACATTAAACAATTTTGGAAAATAACCACAAATCAGCAAAATAACAGATTAGTGATTATTGATAGTTAAGGAAGCCTGCTAGCAGGACGGGAGTAGTACCACAAGGGAACTTGCTTAGTGTTTTGATCACTCACTATTGGAATCCATTATGGTTTTTAAGCATGATCAGACTTTCTTATGTAACCTTAAAGGTTTAATGTGTGTGTTTTGCAGATATAATTTAAACAAATGATTACAATAAAATCAAAACATAACATTATTACACTTGTACTATCCACTTTCAAGAGATTTCAATCAATTATGTTACCATTATATCTAAAATCATACACCTTCTGCTTCTATCACTAAATTGCTTAATTGTCAGTAGCTTTAGAACTCCACCACATCACATTGAGAAGCGGCACAGGTAACAGCTGTTACACATACTGGTTTATAATCCATTTAGCACTGTATAATCCAGGACGCAGAATAAAGAAATGGACATTTATCTGAAGGTCTATCAACAGCTTCTTGGCTGACGAAACAGAGGGAGTAAACGGGAGCATGGAAGAAAGACAGATCACTTTTAAAGGAACATAAAAAACCTCCGGGCGACAGCTTTGTGAAAGATTTTCCAAGAGCATTCTAATTTATTGGGTAATACATAGGAAATACCTCTGCTTATCAATGCATTGGCATCAGAGTGAATGTGA
>OOFG01060242.1:0-11873 GCA_900323295.1 Molva molva
ATTGGCTCTGCCTGCATGTGAGCTGTGATGAGTGGCAGGCATGCTGACTGTTGATCTGAGGCCCACCTGGCCCATGCTGACGTAGGAAGGCGGGCTCTCTCAGAGCAGGGCTAAGGAGGGTGAGGGCAGACGTGCGTCATAGTATTTCTACCAAAGCTCTGGTCACGGTGGGCGGTGAATGAGGCTGAACAGGGCTTATTAAGGGTAAAATGTAAGGTTGCCTCCGCCTTGGCTTATGACTCAGCTCTGCCAGCATCTTAAAATTCAGCCTGCTGGGATAATGTGTGCAAATACAGTAGTAGAATGGCTTTCTGTGAGATACACTTGCAGGGCGAAACCACAGGGCTGACTTTGACCTTGTATGCCCAACATGTCATAAAAGATGATTGTACAAGGGTGGTACAGGATTTGGAGATGCATCAAAATATATTGTAGTTCGATCATTGAGACGCACTCAACATGATTACAATTAAATATTGGAGAAGTGATTCATTTTTGTGACGATGTGATTGAAGCTGCACCTTATTATTTTGGAGAAAGTTTTGGTATAGTTTGTTAATTTACCTAAATTTATTTCTCCTATTCCCTTTTTCCTCTCGAATTATCCCACACCCCCATTCTCCACCATTGTATATTAACTTATCATATTTAGTGTTAAATCTATCCACACAGCCCATTGGAATCAACAGAAATTATTTACGTGAAGTATTTAATGTATGCTAGAATATTTACTTTTCATTTCCATAAACTAATAGCAAATAAGGAAATTCTTTTCCCTTCCTCGTGAAAACTTTGCATGAGTTTACCTGAAGCACTTCAGAAAATCTGCATCTAACCAACCATCACTGGCACTTCTCTCTCTCTCCCCTCCAGAAACGTCTGTTGAAAGAGCGCCAGAAGCTCCTGGAGAAGATCGAGGAGAAGCAGAAGGAGCTGCAGGAGACCGAGCCCAAGTTCAACATGGTGAAGGAGAAGGAGGAGCGGGGCATTGCCAGGTAGCGATGACTCACCCACGCCCCCGAGCAGCTAGTGCTAGATGAGTCATTCAGATCCCACTCGGAATGAATAACCTGGGAGTGAGCGAGACGGGAGATGTCAACAGGCATGCAGTGTTGTGCTGCACAGCAGTCTTGCTGCAGTGCACTAAATGGCTGCAAAATGGTGGCCACGCTTCAAATGCATGGCAACAATACAAATACACCAAATGGCCCTCCTGATTTCTGTAAAGACAACATTATGAGTAAACATTGTTATTGGGCCTGATGTCCACAAGAGAAAAGGTCTCTTTAAACATTGGAAAATGGATCTGTAATTGGATCTGCAAAGATTGGCACATCCGCACGCTATTAAACAGTAAATGGCCTTGTATTTATATAGTGCTTTTATCTAACCTCTCACTGCTTATTTCAGTAAATGACTGAACCACACACACACAGGCCCAACACACAGACCATTTACACGTTGGCATTAAAATGGTCTTTGCACACAAGCTGCTCTCAACCTCCATTGAAACGGTCCCCTTCCCTCCAGACTGGCCCAGGCTACGCAGGAGAGGACAGACCTTTACGCCAAGCAGGGCCGCGGTAGCCAGTTCACCTCCAAGGAGGAGAGGGACAAGTGGATCAAGAAGGAGCTCAAGTCCCTGGACCAGGCTATCAACGACAAGAAGAGGCAGATCACGGCCATCCACAAAGACCTGGAGGACACGGAGACCAACAAGGAGAAGAATCTGGAGCAGTACAATGTCAGTAGTGATTCATATCAACACTCATCATCAGCAACCTACTCAGTCTCCCCTCCTCCTCGCTCTGAAATAGATCAAAGATTAAAAGATTTTGAATATGACTGAAAAGCACTCCAGTTTGGATGTGAGAGTCTCTCCAATTTGAAGAATAAACAACCCCAAAAAACTCCCTCTCCCGTTTCTCTGCCATTGAAAAGTGTCTCAAGCACCTGTGGTGGAGTTCAAATCATAGCTTTTAAATCTTAAACACAGCCTGTTCAAGGATTACACAACAACTTGTCGTCGCACATTGACCATAATATCCTAGTAAAAGCAATTTTTTGCATTTTTACCGATTGAAAATGTACTGCCACACAATGTGTTTTGTATACCACTGTTTAAATAGCTTAACCCTTACAAGCAGAAGAAGCAGACTAATGCTGTGCATGTCTGGTCCTGCGTCTGCAGAAACTTGATCAAGATCTCAATGAGGTGAAGACCCGCGTGGAGGAACTGGACAAGAAGTACTACGAAGTGAAGAACAAGAAGGATGAACTGCAGAGCGAAAGAAAGTAATCCACGCTTTTTCTTCTTACCTTTCCTCCTCCCCGTAGTCAGAAGAACTTCAATACCTTACCAAACGTCCCTCTTCCAAATGTACGTCACTCCATTGAGATGAGTCAGCCAGCCCCATAGCATTACGATGAAAGGTTCCACTGTTCACCTCCTTTTCTTAATGCCATGTACTGTTTAGGCCCGGCAACCTTTTGTCCTATTGTGGAGCACTGGCTTTAATGTGCATGTCACCATGCCTTCCTACAGCGACTTGAGCGCATGGCCTTAAGCTAGGATGCGTTTTACGGTTCCTGTTCTTTGAGGTCCGTGTGGGCCGGTGTGGTGGACGAGGATTGAGTTGTAACGGAGAGGGATAAAGCATCGGTGGCCAGCTTTATTTAATATAAATGAGGATGGAACAGCCGACCACTTTTAAAGATAGACACAAATCATTCAGATTTGATTTTTAGGTTCTGGGCACAGGGTACTGATACAGTACTGTACTGTAATAGATAAGGTCAGATACTTGCAAAACCTGCAAGAATATATAAAAAAAGAAAACATACCACATGCAGCACTGGTGCATACAGTCATTTGTTAGCAGTAGCACGCACAGTTTAAAAATTCATACATGATTCATTTAAAATGTAATCATTCAATATTTAGCACTGTCATTTTCTTTACGTGCATTTGCTGCGATGATGAAATCCGTGTTCCCGGGGCACCCTAGCGTGAGTGGTGGCTTGTGCTGACATACGTTTAACAGTGTGTGACCGTGTGCTCTCTCCTGTCCAGCTACCTGTGGCGCGAGGAGAACGCAGAGCAGCAGGCCCTGGCTGCCAAACGGGAGGATCTGGAGAAGAAGCAGCAGCTCCTCAGAGCCGCTACTGGCAAGGTCTGTCTGCGTCTGGGGGCTCCGTTACATAACGTCTGCTTGCATAACCCATCCTCATACGTAGCTGCTGATTCTAAAAGCACGTCATTCTTCTCAGTAATAGTACCGTGGCTACAATGGCATTAAGGGGGGGTTCATACCAGACAACTGAATTCCCCGACCGCATCGCATTGCTCATGTTGACAGGATAACGAAAATAGGAATTTTCACATGCTCTCATTTCCCTACGCAATATAACTTGTTTATCCATTTGCATAAATATAAGTGTAGTCGATTTGGCTGACATGTTACCGTGATAAATCGAGCCCTGGGGAAAAGTGAGCTGAGCGCTTGCTAGATAGAATCCCCTCCGCTTGTGACTCGATGGTTATACATGGCCAGTGGTCAGAAGATGAATATCAAATGGAGTCATTCATCTGCCTCCACCACTCCACCTCCTCTAGCTTGCCAGATTTACATATGACTCACTCTTCTCTCCGCGTCGTCCAGCCACGGCTCCTCCTGGGGAGACATCAATCAAATATCACTTCTGAATAATGTTGGGAGAGATGAAAGGACGCTGTTTGGAGCTTACTGGACATTGATGTTTTCATTTCACTTCCGTGACGGGTCCTATTTGACTCATGCTCGGTTCTAGCTAAAGTCTACTGGGGGCTTTACTGCACAACACGATAAGACTAGTGTTGCTTGGAAATGCCTGTCCAGCCTTAGTCTTTTGTGTGCCTTGAATCAATGCAGAGGAAATGTTCTTCCACAGACCGCTCTGTTCAGCCCCTCCATATAGGAAACGCATATTAGCGGATGCCAAAAAATGGTGTAACTTGATCAGTAGTATGTACAGTTAATGCAATACAAAAAATGCAAAATACACCTTTAAAGTAGGTAGAGATCTCTGTATTATTGAGCTCCGTCCTCCGCGGTTCCCCCCTCTCCAGGCCATCCTCAACGGCATCGACAGCATCAATAAGGTCCTGGAGCACTTCCGCCGCAAGGGCATCAACCAGCACGTCATCAACGGTTACCATGGCATCGTCATGAACAACTTTGAGTGTGAGCCTGCCTTCTACACCTGTGTGGAGGTCACTGCTGGTACCAGGTTAGTGTTTTGCTATTGTCTGCACCGCCACCGGATCATTCACACACACTGGTCCTAGTTTCAACTCTGTCCTGTTATGGTGGACTGATTTCAATAATACTAATTTCATTAATGTATATATCATCTTTTATCATTAATATGTTATCCTCAATATTCATTCATAATATATAATCACATTGGAACAACAGGAACACACCGTTCCAACCCGCCTACATATGTTTGGCGTGTATTAATTCTGTATCAAAGGTATAGTTTCTGACAATCTTGAATGTCAATGGTGCCTGACTTCATTTCTACAGCAGTGGGTAACTCTGGCTAATCCCCCCATCCGTTATTCCCATGTCTTCCAGGTTGTTCTACCACATTGTGGAGACTGATGAGGTGAGCACCAAGATCCTGATGGAGTTCAACAAGATGAACCTGCCGGGGGAGGTCACCTTCCTGCCCCTCACCAAGCTGGACGTCAGGGACACCGCCTACCCAGAGACCAACGTAAGGAGCTTGCCCAGGAGTGGTTTGGATGGGCTCTTTGGATGCCAGTCCACTCCATAGAAATGCATACAAATGTAATGCATCTAGACGGCTCAACTTAGGAAGAGGCTTGGCAAAAACCTGGAAATTGGAAATAATTTAAGCTAAATGAAAAGAAACAATGTGACGCAATAATCTTTTTAATCTTATTTTTGTATTTATTTTATTTAAAAAATATATATATATGTGCTTTCATGCCTTTATGGAGGATGGTAAAGAGAGACAGGAAAGTGTGTTGAAGAAGAGAGGGAATGACATGTGGCATCGGACCACAGGTGTGAATCTAACCAGGTCGTGGTTACAAGGTGTACCTGGTTAGCACACTAGTGGCTGAGCCACCGGGCTGCCCCGTGACGCAATAATCTGAAACGTGAATGTGGGCGGGCTGGGACGTGGATACTACTTTCCCCTCTAGGAAATGTTCTGTAGAATGAGTTCATAACAGTCCTTCGTTCCGTTGCCCGCTAGGATGCCATCCCTATGATCAGCAAGCTGCGCTACAGCACCAACTTTGACAAGGCCTTCAAGCATGTGTTTGGCAAGACCCTGATCTGCCGCAGCATGGAGGTCTCCACCCAGCTGGCCAGGGCCTTCACCATGGACTGCATCACTCTGGAGGGTAAGCAGCAGGCCTCCGCCCACGGTGGAAAACAATGGGTTTTAATCCATCGTTTTTCACCACTAAATCAATGAACCGTTTAGCCATAACCTTTTTCTTACTAAGGCCAAATGCTCGTCACGTCACCCGCGCCCAAGTTAATGTTTTCATCGCCGAGAAAAGCAAGGAAGTTTTAAGCGGTAATTCACGCAGCAATAGCCACAACCTTTCTGTAATCGAATCGACTAATGGATTAATGAAATAAATGTTTTTTCTCATTTGGACCACGTTTCACTTCCTTTTGCTCCTCATCTCCACTCCATGGAACTTCCCCTCCACCTCTAATGACTTCTCTGTGCCTCTCCCAGGGGACCAGGTGAGCCACCGTGGAGCCCTGACGGGTGGCTACTACGACACCAGGAAGTCCCGCCTGGAGCTGCAGAAGGACATGAGGAAGGCAGAGGAGGAGCTGGGCGAGCTGGAGGCCAAGCTGAACGAGAACCTGCGCAGGAACATCGAACATATCCTTTCACTGGCCCGCTCCAAACTGGTTACCTTTTTATCATTTGATTAGACAGGTTTATTGTAAATGTGCAGCGTTTGGTTGCTCCGATTGTAGTCCCACAAATCAGACTTTAGATTAATAATGGTAAATGGAAGGCCTTTATACAGCGCTTTTCTAACCAGTGGCCACTCAAAGCGCTTTACAATATTTCCTAACATTCACCCATTCACACACACACTCACACACCGACGGCGTGTCAGCCATGCAAGGCGACAGCCAGCTCGTCGGGAGCAGTTAGGGTTAGGTGTCTTGCTCAGGGACACCTCGACACTCAGCTAGGTGGAGCCGGGGATCGAACTAGCAACCTTCCGGTGACCAGTCAACCCGCTCTACCTCCTGAGCCACATAATCGATGGCAGACTAGTTCAAGTGCGGGTGAACTGGGCGTTTAACTTTGTTTCGCTTCGTATCTGTTTTCAACCTCTCGTGTTGCTGGACTCGGGGTCTGTCAGCGCGTCACTGATTAACGGCGAACACAAACTCTGACAGCACGAGTAAACCTTTCCAGGTGGGAAGACGAGCTTAAACATCCTGTCCATTGCAGAAACAAACGTAGTCAACGTAGCCTTCTGAAATCGTCCTCCACTCCCGCAAATGAGTAAATCTGAGTAGAATATCTCTGTAACGAGACGGGAAACAAGTGGACCTGTGCTCTTTCAGTTTCTGCTGTCCGGCCCTGGCTCTTTGCCATCTCCCCCCAGAAGTTCTGCTTTAATAAAGTAGGACCGCTGTATCAGAGAGTACTCCAATCCATACACTCTTTAACACTGGTAGTTCCACCTGGCAGTGAAGCAGGGCTTTAATGAGATTATATCGTCACGGTAACAAGAAGAAGAAGAAAAAAAATGGATGTAAAAAAATCCCAGACGTTAACAGCATTTGAACCCCAAGGGATTCCTCTGTGACACAAAAACCGATGCTGCGCTTAAAGACGAGGAGTCAATGAAATCCGTCTTGTTTACGCTGCGTCCCCGCCCCCCGGCCAGTGTGGAGCACTGATATCAGTGAGGTTAGTGAACGAGGGCCACGCCAAGGATGCTTACTACGTGATGCTTCTCAAAGGTCACCGCCTCAGTGGTTGAAGCACCACCCGATTGAGGGCTGTGGCTGGGGTGCGGCCTCCACAGGATTGGATTTGGACCGCTTCCGACTGTTTTCTTATCAAATGCTGCGCGCACCTGTTTGTGCGCTGTGGCTCACCGGCTTCGTGACAGCTGGTTGGCTGGTCAGTGGGCGCACCTGGTGATGACTGGATGTTGTGTGTGGGCAGGATGAGAACAGACAGCTGGCTCCATGTGACAAAGGTCCTTCAGTGATTTACCCGGTGAGTCAGAGCACAGATCCATTGGAAAATGAAGCTAGTGTGTGCCTCACCTTTCAGCTTTAGATAATGGTGTTGGGAGACCGATGCACCACTCATTCGCAGGTTCCCATAAGGCTGGTAAAATAGACACAAGGTGCTTTTGTATTGGACCCGATTCATCCTATCTGGATCCAAAATGATGGATCAATGTTCCATTTATTCATAGATTGTTGAATCTGTGCCTAGAGAAATACAGGGAAAGTCTATTGCATTTGTATGGATTTCACACAGCTACTACGTAGTTAAAGCTTTGGTTTACTTCGCAATGCTGTTTTTGTGCAATTGCTTCATTACATTTTGACTTGTTTGAGTGTGACTCATCTTTGTTTACTTTTCTCATCAAGTTGTGGTCAGAAAAGGAGTTTCTTAAAAAGGATATGATTTGTTTTATCCAGGGAATTCAGCCAATAGCCTTTTCATCTTCCCTGGCTTCTCTACCCTATCAAGGCCATTCCTGTCACCATTTGCATCATTGGATCAATACAACCACTGATTAATTGATTGAATAGTGTATCTTGAGCTCTGCTAAATCTCCAAAGCTCGACTGAGCAGTCCAGTCCACCTTTTCATTTGTTCCAAGGAATCAATAAGCCTGCATGTGAGATCAGCCTAATGTGTGCGTGCAGCTCTCCCTAATGTTTTAATGTCATAACGTTGACAGAGGGAGTCAAATCACATTATCCCCATACTGATTTACTATTGATTCTTCCTGTACACGACCATTAATTATCGTTAAACCCAATTGCATGGCTGCCGAGAATTCTCCTCGTACTTCACTGCAGTAACACGCTGACATGCTGCCACTAGAGGTTCCCTGGCCACTGGTGATGGCTCAGTTAAATGTTAAATACCAGGCTCCCATACACGCCATTTAAAGGTGCTGTAGTTAAGATTAAGAGCTATTATTTGAATGTAATTTGTTAGAAATGCCAAAGCCATCCGTCAACTATTAGTGACAGAAATTAGCTGTGAATTTCAGGCGAACGTGCCTGACTCTGTATGAGCCAATTTAGATTTAGACCGCTCCCAGCTCATTACTGACCAATCAGGGCAGCTTTTCTGTGATTGGTTTGGGGAATCCACCTGGCCTGTTAATCACAGGTGAGTGAAATGCTACACTTCTCAATTGTGGAGAAATGTAGGGAGGGATGGAGCAGAGAGGGGGGAGACATCTTTTGGGGTTGTTTACTTTCCAAAGCTCTTTTCTGCTCAATCTCTCTTCACAACTCTCAAATCTTACCTACAGCAGCTTAAATGTCAAAATGAAATGAGTAAATAGTCTGAAACTGATAATTGTGATAATGGATAGGAGGGGAAAAGTGTTATTCTTGCATCTTCTGGAAAGGTTAGTAATGGCAATAATGGTTGGTAATAGATTTTATATCAAGTTGAGTTCAAGTGGAGCTTGCACCCATTAATTAATGACCACCGAAAGACAACACGGCTAATGGTGTCCAATGATTCATGCTGCTGTTGCTTTCAAGTTCAATACGCACTACCAGGTATTTTGCTCTATTGAATAAACCATTTTGTGAGAAGCACTAGCACTGCTATTAGCATACAAAGCACTTAGTGCACCCAGAAGGTCATGAGGAAGTAGATGCTTCTGCTCATCCCTCATCTAGCTTCCTTAACGCCCTCCTGCACGTATCAACAACGAGATCGACCAGCTGATGAACCAGATGCAGCAGATCGAGACCCAGCAGAGGAAGTTCAAGGCGTCCCGGGACAGCATCCTATCAGAGATGAAGATGCTCAAGGAGAAGAGGCAACAGTCCGAGAAGACCTACATGCCCAAGGTAACCGGCAGCTTCGCTGATGGTCCCGGTGGGGTGGGGAGCATAGCGTTCAGAAGATCAATGCAGTGATGTGGACCATATCGAATGCTAAGCTAATTATTATGCTACGGTTTTTGGGGTAAGGAAAGGTTTTGTCAATATTGCATAGCTCTAACTATTTTGCAATTAGCAATTACCACATTTTGTATTTATTACTAACTAAACTACTCTACGTGCCACCGAACATTGCCCCTTGGGGACAAATAAAGTGTTTGGCTCTATCATCACATTTTCCCAAAACAAATACAAATACTGTTCAACTATAGTAGAAGTCACTTGGCTTAATGTTTTTTTAACATATTTTCTATGCTCTGCAAAGTCGTTCATCGTTGAAATACAACCCTGTAGCCGCTCTCTAACCCTGTCCTCCCTGGCGATGTCCCCTGGCAGCAACGCAGTCTCCAGAGTCTGGAAGCCAGCCTGCACGCCATGGAGTCCACCCGGGAGTCCCTGAAGGCTGAGCTGGGCACAGACCTGCTCTCCCAGCTCACCCTGGAGGACCAGCGCCGCGTGGACGACCTGAACGACGAGATCCGACAGCTCCAGCAGGTAGGCGTGGGGGAGACGTCGACGTCAACCGGTTCTCTACGGTCTTCTCCCTGCACATGTTTACTCTACGCATCCATCTGCACAGTGCTACACCCATATGTCATATACCATACAACTTAAATAATGAGCCCCAATTATGAGTCCCAATTAAAGGCAGAGTCCCCTTGCTGGGCCATTTAGGTCATGTCGGAGTATCTAATTACCGCTTTCCGAATGGGAAAGCGATCACGTCACCCGCGCAGGTCTATTCGAGTTTGAGCTGTTCCTAAATGCCACCGTTCGTTGGTTTCTTCAGCCGATGTTGATATTACTTTGCATGTTTTTCAGCGGAATAACAGTATTGGGCTTGCCTAGAAAGAATGAATCCTCAAAACCCTTTTATGTTATTCTATGACTAATATACTTTGAAATGGAGTCACTATTAGCCTCCTTTTCCACTTGTCATTTGGCAAGAGTGTTGTGAAACATGAGGTAAAGGCATGTCCCAACCACCAGCCTGTTGTTGATAATGATCAAAGCTAAAGCAAACCCGGCCTCTTAAATGAAGTCTTGCGGTATGTCTCTTTTGTAATATTTGGAGCAACCAATGCAAAACAAGCAGGGCTGTAGTTGCAGCGCTGTGTATCAGTTTTGCGATGGCATCTGCTTCCCCCTATAGGTCTAAATGTGCTACTGCAGGGCAGCTGCTCTCCTCCCACACAGTTGAGTGTTATTTTCTAACACAACGGCCCCCTCCCCATGATATGTTGTTTACATCTTCAAACGGACCCTCCTGCCCACTCTATCGCTCCAAACCGTCTGTGCTACTTAATCGTATTTATTTGTGGCGCTCTAAAATGCACCTATTCCCATCTCCTCATGTACACAGAGTAAAGGGCAGACTAAAGATAGAGCCATGGCTGGTGGCCTGGTCCATGCGTGGGATCTCCCTGTGCAGCTCTGCTCCCGACCCTCCTCTCTCTCGCTTCTCTTCTGCTCCGTTACTCCTCCGCAAGTCCTCCACACGCAAACCTTATGCAACTGTCCTCCTTTGACACGCTGCTGTGGACGCCTCGTGCTGCAGTATTGATAAACACAGGGCTTCTACAGTGACCTGTTACACACGGACCAGTGTGCGTGTTCAAGAAGGCCAGAACCAACGCTTTAGTGAGCACAAGGACCACACTGAAGGAGCGGTTTCTGCGGCCCATTGAAAGGAAGTGCTGTGTGTTTCTGACAACAGGACAACAGGCAGCTGCTGAATGAGAGGATTAAGCTGGAGGGCATCATGACCAGGGTGGAGACCTACCTCAACGAGAACCTGAGGAAACGTCTGGACCAAGTGGAGCAGGTATGGAGGGGATACACCGTCCACTCTTTATTTTGAGTGAACATCGCACTTGTAACATACACTCTGGTATAAGTTAATATAATTTAGATAGAATTTGAATAATTAGACATTGTGTCATTCCAGAACGTTAATTATTTTGTAAAAATATTTATTATAAAAAATGTGATGCCTTAAATCGAAATCGAATAAAGAGTCGTTGAAAGCCAGGATAGCTCCTTCTCCAGCTATGTGTAACTTCAACGCCTGCACCGTGGGCCTGTACACTGCTGTCTTCTTTAGTCTCTACCTTCTGTGTAGCTTCAACGCCTGCACCATGGGCCTGTACACTACTGTCTTCTTTAGTCTGTACCTTCTGCTCTCTAAAGTCGTCTTTGTGTCTCGCCACAGGAGCTGAACGAGCTGCGTGAAACCGAGGGAGGAACGGTCCTCACAGCCACCACCTCCGAGCTGGACGGCATCAACAAACGCGTCAAAGACACCCTGGCTCGGTCTGAAGGTGGGCGCGGACACCGTACACCCTCGTGTAGTCACACAGGAGAGGGCTTTGTTGGTCCAAAGTGACTCAGAAGAGTACAGAGACAGGAAGTGATGATGGAATAGCTGAGGTTGGGCCTCAGATGGAGACGAGCGAAGGATCAACGCACACCAGGGAGAAGCATTTTAAGACCGCATTTGTCTTCTGCGTCAGCATGCACGTGGAGAGGCACGCGCTTGGATCACACGCCCCTTTTGCCAGCCCAGACCTGCGTGTACGCGATGGGGATCAGTCATGGGATCAGATCCCATGTCATTTGAAAACCAGAAAAGACGGACGTTTTGTTTTTCATCGT
>OOFG01060245.1:0-11753 GCA_900323295.1 Molva molva
CCGGCCATCTGTTCGTGACCTCAAGCTGAAGCGAACTTGGGTTCTGCAGCAGGACAATGATCCAAAACACACCAGCAAGTCCACCTCTGAATGGCTGAAGAAAAACAAAATGAAGACTTTGGAGTGGCCTAGTCAAAGTCCTGACCTGAATGCTATTGAGATGTTGTGGCATGACCTTAAAAAGGCGGTTCATGCTGAAAAACCCTCCAATGTGGCTGAATTACAACAGTTCTGCAAAGATGAGTGGGCCAAAATTCCTCCACAGCACTGTAAAAGACTCATCGCAAGTTATCGCAAACGCTTGATTGCAGTTGTTGCTGCTAAGGGTGGCCCAACCAGTTTTTAGGTTTAGCGGGCAATCACTTTTTCACACAGGGCCATGTAGGTTTGGATTTTGTTTTCCCTTAATAATAAAAACCTTCATTTAAAAACTGCATTTTGTGTTATCTTTGACTAATATTTAAATTTGTTTGATCTGAAACATTTAAGTGTGACAAACATGCAAAAAAATAAGGTGTGTGTGAAACGTCATACGATTAAGTCAAATATTAAAAATATTTTTTTTTATTGAATGCACATCTTTGCCCTAGCCTAGCTGATTACTGAAAAGCTGGTGTTAGTTTGTGTTTTGATGTTAGGTTAAATATAAATATCCATAATAATGTATAATAAATATAAAGGATATATTTGACCTCGAGTTGCGGATGCTTCCGAGGAAACAATCCTGGTTTTAGTCTGTTTCAGCTATTCAATGCGTTTGCTCAGAACCAGAAACAATGCCAAAATAAATATTTAATGTTTAAGAGAATGCATTGTTTTAAAGATTTCTGGATATTTAAGGAGGATAACCTATCCATATTTTGAAATGTTAAATAGGAGTTGCAATATATAATAACGGTTCAATGACTTGTATTGCATGTGTTAGTTTATTTAAATGAGAAAAAAAACATCTAAGCAAAATTCTATAATAGGCCTACACAATTTGTTCAGAGTTAAACATCTTAGGTATTATATTTACACCAGACTCAGCTGCAGATAGTCAAATATTTGTATTATGCTGTATTCAAATTAAAAAAAAAAGAAAAATACAAAATATACCAAAGCCACACAACTCAATATTTGCCCTCATGTACACCGGCAGTATTATTTCTTTGATTTAAAACATTGTATGTTTTTTGCTACATGTATGGTAATGTAATGTTTTGTGTGATCAAAGACAACATATCATGGTAAAGGCATGTCAGAATATTGAGGGATTCTTCAACATGTTATATACTCTCTAGTTTCCTAGTTTCCCAAGTATTACCTTAACTCATTGACACAATATTGTGAGAAAGATTAGCAGCAAGGACGCTGACCAACATTTTTTAGTTTGCATATTTCTTATGGTAAACCTAAATGTAAAGTGTGAAACAGTCCTGGCAGAGAAAGTAGTAGTATGTGTAGATTAAACTACAATTCACTCAAAAAGGCATGCCAAGCAAGCCGCGTCATTTCTGCGATAACTATTCTGGTACGTCATGAGCAATGTTCAGAGAACTTGCAAGCGTTCCCTGATTGGATAAGGACTTCTGAGCAGATGAGATCAAGTCTTCCTGGAGACTGCTGACGAGCTTACGGACCTGATCTATGCCAACAGGGCTCCCCAAATAGTCATCAAGCACTGGGGAACCTTCTTCCAATGTGCCTTCTAAGGGAGATAAAGGGAGAAATGAGGCATCAGCCGAACTTGGTGCTTCCTTTGCCTCCTTGCCCCCGGTGGCTCCAGCCTCCTTGCCCCCGGTGGCTCCAGCCTCCTTGCCCCCGGTGGCTCCAGCCTCCTTGCCCACGGTGATTCCAGCTAATTCCACAGACGCCTCTTCTTGTAGTGAAACAGAGGCTCTATTACCTGAAAGGTGCGCACCTTCAGATTCAGCACAAGCCGATTGTTTCATGTCCACTACCTTTGGTTTTTCAGCAGTTGTTGTAGTAAACAAGTAGAAAACTCTGGATGGCTGCAAAACAGAGAGCCTGAACAAAAGTGTCACAAATGTTTAAATAGACATGCACATACAAATTAACACACATTTTTTTTCTTCTACTCTAAAACACTACCCATAAGCATTGCTATTCCTTCTGAGTACCGTATTTTTCGAAAATAAAGCCGCATCGAAAATCAGAAGCAGTGGATGATAATGAAGAATTTATGTTTGTAAAGTGGAATATAAGACTCAATGGAAAATAAGCGGCACCAAGAAAAAAAGTTTATTTAAAAAAGTTAACTTTCTTACAAAGTTATTAGGGTTGACAAAGACTACTTTATATGTAGGTAAGCAAGTATAATCTGCAATTCACAAAGACAACTCACGAAATGTAAGGAAAGGGCAATACATAGGCACGTGTGAATAACATTTATTTAGAAGAAATCTAGGACATTATGAAAATTTTCTCAGAAATTGACAAAGGATGACTCCGCATTTTGACATATGTATGCATACTAGCTGGTAGCAATTATAGCTACCATTTACATTTCTATTTGAGTTATAGGTAATACGGATTTATTATATTTCATATTCAATGTCACTCGGGTTGAACCCATCAAGTCGCTGTCCTCAGAGTCTGAGTCGAACAGTGACAGAATCTTCTCTGGCATTCTTGATGTGGTAGCAGCACTTTCCAAATCGCCAGCGTCATCACTCTCAGGCTCTTCCTCTTCAAGATTGGGCAGCACTTCAACTTTACGAAAGCTGTTTAGAACAGTGCTCTTCTTCACTCGGGCCCAAGCTTCCCCTACCCATCTTCTGCAAACTTTGTCTTCTTCATCCGCCCGGTGGAAGTGAATTCATGCATCCCCTTACTCATCCATTGTTCCCACTCTTCCCGCACAAAGCCCTACACAAGACATTAAAGGATCTTTTCAGAATACGTATTTATAAAATTTAATGAATAAAAATATGCAAAAAGGAATACGGTAACAATAGAGTGATTGGCGATTGATTGTATTAAATCCACCACACAGACTTATAAATACAATTAAGGCCTACCTTGAAAGCATGAGTCACACCGACATCCAAGGACTCCAGTTTGCAGGTCAGACCTCCCGGAATGATGGCCAGTTCTGAGCGCTGTTCACGGATGTGTCTTTTGGTTTCCTTCGTCTTGTGAGATGCCATGGAATCCATGATGAGGAGACTTTTTGGGCTGAAGAGTGATCCAGTCCGCTTCTTCCAGCACTTTGCTAGCCACTCCTTAATAACGTTTTGGTTCATCCAGCCCTTCTTGTTGCAGAGAACGATGCATCCAGGTGGGAATTTCTCTCGGGGCATAGTGACCCTCTTGAAGATGATGAGTGGTGGTAGTTTTGTACCATCGGCCATGCAGCTGAGGACAACTGTAAAGTTGTTGCCCTCATGACCCGTTCTAGTAATAGTTATAGTCTTCTCCCCAACATTGGACACTGTGCGGTAGTGTTGTCACGATACCAGAATTATGACTTCGATACGATACTTTCCTAAATATCTCGATATCGATACTGAAACGATACCACGGCAAACACCTCCAACATCAGGAGCGCAGAGCTCCGCCAAGGAGGAGTGTTGAGTAGTTTGTGTTCAGTCTGCTGTAGTGCACTACTGTAGTGAGTATGCTAATAATCTGGGTTTGAGCTTCATCCCCATGAAGTGCAAGACTTACAGTTCATGTATTTTATGTTTATTATTTTCATGTTCAATACAATTTTTGTTTATGTGCTATCTTGTTTGTTTCTTTATACATTTAGGTGTGTTTTTGACAATGAATGTTTTTTATAACATTAATAATTAGATTGTTGTAAATAATTAGATCACGGTCATAGTGTTAAAGCTTTTACATGGCATGCAGTAATCTGATGTCCCCTAAACTTGAGTTTGTGATTTTTTTTATAGTTATCTTTATATATTTGCAACCAGATCACTTATTAAATAGCATCATTTTTACTTTGTGGTTTTGACACAAACTATACTTTTTTCACAAATGTTTAGTTTCTTCGTAATAAATTGTAAGAAATATCAATCATAATGTGCATTACAAAATCGAAATATGTAATTTGACACCATGGTGTAGTTCTGTCCGTCCGCCACGTGGGGCAGTGGAGAGCATAGCGGCGAGAGGACTGTCGAAAGAAGCTCGAAAATGATGAGTGAATACTCTCCGGCGCATGCGCACAATTGGCAAAGCATGACATTGAAAATATCCTGTGTTTTGCAGTCAAACGCGTCTTCAAAGTAATATTTTTAAGTCTTTTGCTAATGATCAGTTTATCCGCCTGGACTACTTCGGATTATAGCAAGCAACAAACGCAGTCATATCGTTCGGTGTTGAACGTTTTTTATAGATTTCCTCCACTCGCTGTTCGGTGAATGAAATAAGCAGAGCGAAAGACAAAGACTACGTGCCGTCAGTTTATAGAATTACTTGCAGAGATGCCTCTGGTTCTCAAATGAAAGCTAGCATGCATATGAGAGAAAAGAATAACGGATGACATGCCCCCAATGCCTGCAGTGGATACACAGCGCTGCACACACGATGTGCGTCCCGCGGTCGCCCATCGAAGCAACTCATAGGAAATACTGCTTAAGACAGACTCATTCTTATAAGTACCGGTACTAATAAAATGGGGTACCATTTTACATGGCACGGTATTGTGATACGGTTCCAGTATCGGTATACCGTGCAACACTACTGTGCGGGTATTGGGAGCGTCAAAACTGATTTGCACCTCGTTCATGTTTCCCACCTTGCACGGGGTGAACTTCTTAGCATCTTTCGCTTCTTGAAGCCTCCAACGTCGGACCGTGCTTTCATCTACGCCATGGGCTATGTTGCCCCTTTCCCTAGCGGTATCCAATACGGAAAGCTTGAGGGCATTTGTATACGACCGTCTGACTTCTCGCTTCAGCACTTGGTGGGGAAATTCTTTGAGCAAAGTAGAAGTAGAAATATCTTAGAAGCACTGATCATTTCCAATCAGATTGTGAGCGATTCCGTCGCTCACGAGTAACCTAGAATCTTCGAGAACAAGGATTCTATAAATATTATAGTTGATTAGAGTATCCACGTGATGAGTTAATGTCTGAAAGTGTGGATTGTAAAAGGGAGACTGAGAAATCAAATGATCCCCTAAATTCCCTTCAGGCGACCACTCGCACTTATATTTTGTAGAATTAGAATTTGTGGCAGTATTTATATGGCAAGTGTACTAAGGGCGGAGCTCAGTGGTGAGTTTGGGGCAGTCGCTTGTTTGTTTTACATTTGTAATAGTCAGGAAATATCTGTTATTATCGACCACATGTGAATATTCTTAAGCAATGTTGACAAATTGAAAACCGTAACTTAACCTGAAAAAAATCGTATTTTTTCAAAATTATTTTTCTTTCAGAAATAGTAATTATGTTTTAAGAGCCGGGTATAAGCTGCACCAAAATATAAGCCGAAAAATCGATGTTTAAGCCCCAGCTTTTTTTCTCGAAAAATACGGTATTCCTAGGAAAACTAAGATTGTGGGTTTTATGTCAGAATGAAATGCATGATGCTACTTTGCACAATGGAAATGTAAAATAACATAAAATAGTAATTCATAACAACTTACATCAGATCAGATGCAGGAACGGCAACTAAGAAAAAATATATATACATTTCCATTAGTGAAATAGAATTGGTTAAATATACTTACAAAATTACAAAAATAAGAATTAATAAGTCAAGAATTACAAATAAGTTGAATACCTTTCGGCCTTATGACCCTGCACATGTGACGTGGGTTTTCAATCAAATGCTTGGTCATTTTGTCACCTTCTGAGGCACCCACAAGGAAATCACAGTTGAGACAGCTTAGAGCTTTACTGAAAAAAACAAGACAAGACTTAAGATATATTATGGCGTTACAAAAACATTAAGCATTACTGACCACAGCTTTGTACTTACACTGATGGATTTGAGGTTCTCCGACTCCCCATTTTCTTAAATCTGTCCTTTGAAATTGTACTATGATACCTATATTGGGGGGGCAGAGAGAAAGAACATAAACTCCATGGAAGACCACCACCACCACCACCACCAGTAGTAGTAGCAGCCAGTCTCAGCGGTTTCCCATTGTGTTGAGTGAGATACGGTCAGGAATAATCCAAGTGCAAATATATTACTACAATAAGTCATTGCTGTTTTGAATTGAAATCTTGTTGACTTACCTTATCATATGATTGGAGATTGAGACTTTGCAGCTTGTCTGATATTTACATGCACCGCAATTCGAAATCATTGGATAGTGAGAAAAGAAGTCATTGACCTCTGTGGAACACTCAATACAAGTGTGTGGTCCTCCACCAATTCTGAAGTCAGGGAAAATAATATGTTAATAACAAATAAGTTCAGTTGATACAAAACATATCAGGTTGTTGGTTCAAAGTACATAGCACCAACCTGGTATTCTTCAGTGCCATGTTTTTTTTTGAGACTCGCATCTCTTGCTGCTTCTTGGGCTGAAAAGGCTTGGCTTTTCCCAAGACCTGGGAAGGTTTAGGTTTGGACTTGACTGGCTTGGGAGTTGTAACTTCAGGAGTTGGACCACTAGGACTTGGGTTACATGAAGAGACGTTTCCTGTAAGGGAGGCCCGAATGGTCACCTGGTGGAATTAAGAAAATAAATGCTTTAAAATTCGACTCGCACTTCACTTGTACAAAAGAGGCCTTTTAATGCATTATACATCTTCTGAATATTCACGATTCTACCTTAGTTCCAGGTGGAAGACCTTCAAGTGCTTTTGGTTTCTTGAAGGTCTTGTGAAAATTGATCTTGTGGTCCACCCTTTCCTTGTAGGTCAGAAAATTCAGTCTGCATTTTCCACACCGATGTATGCCTTTTCTCTTTTGTTAAATAGACAAAATACAAAAGGTTTTCACACTGGACAACAACCAATTTCTATTTTCTTAACTGCAATTCCAAAACAAATCTGCAGATACGGTTCTCCAGTATGAATAAGTATCAATGATGCTATCATCGTGGCACAGATGGGTTGAACATTATAGGATGAAACATATGCGGGTCAAACACAATTGCAACATTTTATAGTAGACATTAATTTCAGCAGCACACCTGATGTTTCATGTAATGCTGCATGTACGAGTGACCGCTTCGAAGGACTTTGAGACAGAAGGGACAGAGGAGGTCTTTTGTGTTGTCGTGAGCTACTTTGAAATGTGCCTCGACTTCCATGAAAAATGACGACCGGAAATTGCAAACCTAAAAACAAAGAAAGTGTGTAGGTACAAATCAGTGAATGTTGACTGTTGGTGATTTGCTCTACTGATTCAAGAGGACTTGGCAACTAACCTGGCACACATATGGCATTTCTCCAGGCTTGTGAGTGTCCTTCATGTGTTCCAGTAGGACTTGCTCCGTCTCAAACGCCAATTCGCATATTTTGCAATTAGCTGAGAAATACGGTTTGATTATTTTTTGCAGAACTGGTACTATGGTATGTTTGTTTTGTTCTGGACTGTCATATCTTACTTGAAGACGCAAGTGGGCTGTGGGCTCTCTCGACGTGGCATTGCAGCTGGAATGGAGTCAGGTACTGTCGGTAACAATGCTGGCAGGTTGTGTGGCTTTCCCAGCTCTCACTGCACTGCTTTTCCAGCTCAAGGTGGTGCTTCATGTGGTTCATGAATCTGCACAATCAATGGCATGCATAAGTACAACCTGGGTCTAAATAGTTGGGCTCCCACCTCCACCAGGAATTTGAGAAGTTAGTACCTCGGCTGGCAAAGCATTTGGCCTTGGATGTCCCAACTATTATTTAGAACTTTCCTTCATACTGAATTAGAAGGAGGGTGTATAATAATCAGCATGAAGCCAACTAAGGCCACCTGGACCAATGGAACAATATTTAATGTGAAAGGTTTGGGTGCCATTAATTGTTACAATTCTACAATACAATTCTTGTTTAAAACAATGTATTTTTGCTATAGTATAGTGTATAGTAGTATAGTATATAATTAACCAATGCAAAAATAGATTGTTTTGCCCAGCTCCTTCTCTAAACATGCGTAATGGCTGCTATAATACACAAAAGACATCCGTTTTGTGTAATGATATGGTGCTTTGAGGTCATTTAACAATTCCACAGGCAGCCCATTTTTCATCCTGTATAATCTGCTTCTTCAGCAGATTGTAATGGAGGAGGATCTTATGCAGCTGAACCTTGACCTCAGCTATGATAGTGGAGTCATGTACAAATTGGTTCCCCCATTACAGCAGCTTTGGAAGCAGTGTTTGGAAGAGTTATTTAATAAAATAACCAAATCATATTCCGGGACCGAAACTAGAATTTTTCGGCCTATGCAGGAAACTATCTTTGCTAAAGGCAATGCACCGTGGGCATTAGACTGATCTTTCTTCAATTAAAATCAATCATCAGTGCTTAAGGCCCTGAATATTAATTTCAGTTAAGGATGTTCAAGACCTTCTTATAAATCAGAAACATGGCCCCCCCTTATTAACAACGCTATAAAAGCATTTATGCTTTTTTCCCCTTCTTACTAGAATCGCTCCGTCTTGCAGATTTGGTGTCCAAAAGAACAAGATTCATAGAGCAGTCCTGTTTTTTTGGTCAACAAAATCCTACTTTGTTGTTGCAAGATGGACAATGGGGGAAAATTGTTGCTTTTGAACGTTTTAATAAGGAAAGAACTGATCTAAAAAAACACAGCCTACACGCATACAAAAAATATGAAAAGAATTTCAAAAAGCGATGATCAAGCCATGATACCTGATATTATTCTTGAGTACTTTCAGGCAGCTCTGGCACTTGAAGGTTGTGTTCGTTTTATGCTCTTGTCGTTGCATTTGCCAATCTCCCTCCACTCGTCCGTAGTAGAACTCGCCCACAAGCAGAATGTGCTTGGTGCTGACAGCTAAAGTTTGGTTTGGAGTTGATGGTAAAACACTTTCCACTGGGTTACCAGAGCAGCTCTAAAATAAATACAAATATTAAAAGGAAAATCAGCAGACTACCTACATAGCCATACAGACACAGTATGCTTGCATGCACACAATATTTTGAATTAGCTTAATAATTAGACGGTGGGTGTTTGCATCTTCTACAGAATGCCTTAACACAGCCATTATCTATTCTGAATATTCAACACAGGTTTCGAGGCTGGCCGTCTACATTCTACACGTAGCTTTGCAATGCGATATGGGTACGCATGCACTGCTGCGTTACATTCCCATAAATGCAGAGTTTAGATCATTGAGAGGGACTGTGCATTTCCTTGTTTCTTACAATAGGAGACCACAACTTTCTGGTTGCCGCACCCTATTTTGTAGAGGACAAATTTGACAGTTGCCAAATCTTACACGTTGCACTTTAAAAATTACATTTAAATTTCCAATTTGAACATTGGAAATTGACATGCAAGGTTAGTGATGAGCTTGGCATGTTACATTTTACACATGACACTTACCATTATGTGAGATTTTAGAATTTCCTGATGATGGAATTCTGCTTTGCATTTGGGACACTTCTTCTTGAAGATCAAATTTTGTGCATCGACCACTTTATTATGTTGTACTGAAATCCAATGAACATATTTATTAAATACTACAGATCAGCTGTGCAACTTCTCAAAGTTATTGTGAAAGAAACTTACCTGGCTCCAATTTGACTTTCTTTGCCTTGACCTCATTTTGCTGTGGCAGTAATCCCCGTTTCAGTGAGCTTTGATCTATATATAAAAACATTAAAAAAAAAGAAAGATTGCTAAGTGTAACAGAGAAAGCAACACGAAAAAGTATTTTTTTTGTCCAATTCCAACCGTACCTCCTTTGCCCTCTGTCTGACTCTTAACAGGTAGGGAAAATATCTTGATGGGCTGAGTATTTGGCAGCTGGATGGATGATGGTTGGGGAATGGACGAGGAATAAACAGCTGGGTTCTGGACATTGGACAAGGTGACTACATTGTTGTTGAGCTTCACTTGGGGTCTGTGGACCACTCCAGGCATTATCCTGGCTTGGGGCAGCAGAGGTAGGAGGTGCTGTTGACCAGCTATAGGGAATGGACCATTGGGGTGGAAAAAAATGTTTATATAAATATATACACATATTTAAAAAATGCACTGCACTTTCAATTTTACATCACAACAACACTACATGGAAGAACAAAATTGGCCACAGAAAATGAATGGCTACCTGGAACAATGGTGAATGAGGTTCCGGGCGGATACTGTTTTCCAAGAGTGGCAAGGAGGTTTGCGTTCCTCAATTGTTGTGGTTGCACAATGAAGCCCTGATTAAAAATAAGGATAAACTGAAGTACATCACACAGCATCACTCAATACATTTACATGCACATGCTAGGCTCGTGAGATGACCCAGATATTCAAGTTTGCGTTTTGTAAAGATATCAGTCTAGTCTGGCCTGGGCTGAGCAGCAGGTTATTTGTTTAGCTTACATTCTCCATATAAAAAGCCCTTTAATGTACATTTGTTAGTTACACAATAGGTACCATTTCAAAAGTAATAACATACCTGGCTATTAACAATAACTGGATGGGGAGTGACTGTTGATAAGGAAGGGGAGGAAGTCATTGCTCCACTTCCGGGAACACTCGTTGACAGCATGATAGGTGTGCCACCCCTGGGGGCTGGAGGTTGTGTTTCTTGTCTTGGGGTTTCAGTTGGTACAGGTGAAGGGCTGGCTTTAACAATCTTTGGGTTCTTTACTGAAAGAGCAAACCAAAAATACGATGATACATTATGTTAACATAGAGAGGGAGGATAAAGTACTTCAGTTAACGTCAATGTGCAAACGATTTTAGAGGTTGGTTTTAGGTAGGTTTACCCCAATAAGGCTAAAATGACCTATGTTGAGGACACCCAGTAACCCTACAATAGCATGGAGAGGTCTAGCAGTACCAGACCATAGCCACTAAACACTAAATACAGTGCATATTTCCACTCATTTTTGTTAGAGGCTATTAAAGAAATGGAGAGTTTGGGCGTTATGGAGTCTCTAAAGAGCCCATTAGAGAGGTCACCTGTGGTTCATGTACTTTGAACGTTTGAATAACTTCAATGCAAAGATAGCCAAGGCCTCCATTATTTTTATGTGTAAATATAACCCATGGAGGCACACATCTACATAGCTAGTAACATCCCAGATGAGACTCTACGCAAGATTAGAGTGACCATATATATACACACACACACATATATATATATATATATACACATATATACATATATATACATACACATACAGTGGGGCAAAAAAGTATTTAGTCAGCCACCAATTGTGCAAGTTCTCCCACTTAAAAAGATGAGAGAGGCCTGTAATTTTCATCATAGGTATACCTCAGCTATGAGAGACAAAATGAAAAAAAAAAAATCTAGAAAATCACATTGTCTGATTTTTAAAGAATTTATTTGCAAATTATGGTGGAAAATAAGTATTTGGTCAATAACAAAAGGTCATCTCAATACTTTGTTACATGCCCTTTGTTGGCAATGACAGAGGTCAAACGTTTTCTGTAAGTCTTTACAAGGTTTTCACACACTGCTGCTGGTATTTTGGCCCATTCCTCCATGCAGATCTCCTCTAGAGCAGTGATGTTTTTGGGCCTTCGCTGGGCAACACGGACTTTCAACTCCCTCCAAAGATTTTCTATGGGGTTGAGATCTGGAGACTGGCTAGGCCACTCCATGACCTTGAAATGCTTCTTACGAAGCCACTCCT
>OOFG01060246.1:0-12179 GCA_900323295.1 Molva molva
ATAATAGTTTAATGAGATAGGAGGCTTCACATCCAGCGTGGTCTGGGTGTAACTGCTGCTACCAGACGCTGTAGCCGTCGAAGCTGTCGCGGGATGCGCCTGCAGTTTTAAAACGATTATTAGACCAAACATATTGAAATATGCCAATTCCAAAACTTATCAAGTGTTAAACACGAAAGTTGACGGAGCATCAGACAAGTTAGCCTACCATGCCATCTTGGTTGTTGAGCTATGATACACAAACTGCTGTTTGCAAAGTTTACATTCAACCTTTCTTTGGTCATCCGTCTTTGCAAAATGCAGCCACACCGACGACTTCTTCGACATTGTGTCATCATTTTTGGAGCCGACTCCGAGTAAACGTTCAGTAAACGTTGAACGAGTTAGACCAGGTTGGGCGAGTTCAAAACACCCCCGTTTTCACAGGTAGTCTGAAGGCTATTGATGTAGCGCGTTTCTCCTTATGAAAGTGAAAGTTACCGGCGATTGTCCGACCAATGAGAATTTGGTCGGACGAGAGCATGTCGACCAACCAATCGACCAGTCGAGCTGGAGAGTACAGCCCTAATCCACATACATCCACCCAGACCGGAAAAGTGATATAATCCCCCTGCTTTCACAAAACATGCTTTTGTGTATCATTATGTACATTACCACTTTTTGGCCTGTTATTTACCACTACCATCTGCCTGGTTGGTTTGTGCATAAAAGCCCAGTGCTTAAACTTACACTATGTTAGTTTTCTACCACTATAAATACAACTAGTTTTAGGAATAAAACTCACCCATCCACAAGACAATACATCCAGGGAATTCTTCTGTCAATGAACATTCAGTAAAAAGTGCCTATTTTTAGCACTGGCAGGCTCCGACACCGTGGGAAAACAACAGAAACTGTTGGCCCGGCTGCAGGCCAGTTCTGATGGGTGGCATTTGGCTCTCTGAGGACAGGCCCAAATATCTGACTGCATCAATTTCTCTGTTACAACTACGTGCATATTGACCTACTCCACACACCACACAGGAAGGCAAAACCTTTACCACACTGACTGTTATTATGGGAGACATTTACCGTAGCTTTAAGGGAAGTATAAGCATTATCTTGCCTACATGAATGAAATAAGTGTGGAAAAAGCACAGTCAACAAAGGCCTACATTCCGAGGGACATCCACGTGTTACTCATTACACCTCCTGCCAGCCCCTGAGATGAACCTTGGTTACTTAGCTGACTCCAAGTTGACCCCTAAAAGCTGTAAACCCCTCTATACCTGGCTCACCTCATCCTGACAGGAAAAGACTGGAATGGCTTTATGACAGCCACAAAGAAGAAAGGAGCCCCCTTCATTCGTTCTGTATGTTAAGGTTAACTAAGTAATGCTACAGTCAAAGTCAAACACTGCCTGCGTTATGAATGTATTCCACAATCACAATCACAAACCAACTCAGGTTTTGTTGTTACTTGTTTACAAGTGATAATAAAGTCTTAATCTTTCAAACTCCGGCTTTCGCGACTCTTATTTTGTTTAAGTGTTGTGTTTATCCACGACATAATCAGCAACACCGGGAAAAGACAGCAAGTCTGCTCGCTTTCACTCTGATTGCGATACAGCCCAAAGCCATCGCCCCAACCAACCAGCCATCATCCTTTGGCAAATACTTGCTGATAATTAGGAATGAAGTTTAAATGCCAGTATTATCAACAACTTCAGCGACCTTGCATGAAAGGTCCCTCAGCAAAGCAGCATGTAGGGGGACAAGGTGAAGAGAGTACACTTCCTGCATTCTTCAACCCACATCTAAACATGAGCACTTCTCTCAGTCAGTCAGTCAGTCAGTCAGTCACCCGAGTGCCTGTGTGTTTACCATTCAGAGCTCCGGTGGTAGTAGAAACCCTCAATGGTTGCCGTTGACTTCTGGAAGCAGATATAGTAGAAGCCGGCAAAGGAAGCCCCACTGATGTCTTTGATGGTGTGGTCGGGCACCAGGAACTGCTCCTGGGGGTGGATGGAGAGGGTGTACTGTTTAGTTCAATCAGCGGAGTAACCTAAACCCCTAGCTGTATCTGTATTCACCATTACAGATACAGGAAGTGAAGGCACGGGTAGAATGGGCGGCTAAGGGGAGTTTGAGATTGAACCCGTAATCTGTGGTACCTCCTGGATTGCTGCGCTTTTTCTTAATATTCGTCTACGCTCTGTTTATGAAACCTATCTAGCCTATTTGCCTATTTAGTCAGGCATCCAAATCAGACTTCCTACGCACACAGTGAAATCTATTCAAATTCGGACAGGGAAATATATTGAATGCATTTTGAATACAGATCCTTACAAGAAACCCTGGTTGAAAAGGTGGACGCTCACCTTCCACCTCATGAAGATGTAGTCCGAATTCTTCAGCTCCTCGTAGTCAAACTCATCCGAGTTGAAGGTCTTTGCATACTGGTAGAAGGCTTGGAACTTGCCCTGGATTTTTTCGATCAAAACAAACACAGTGAGACAAATCTGACGTGGAAGGACTATGTACAGTATATATTGGCAGCAATGAATCAACAAATCCAAGAAGTTGGGTCTTACCCAATGCTTTCGATCCACGTCTTCATCTGCATCCCATTTCCGTGTCAGAAATGGCCTCTTCCTGCTGATAATTTCTCCAGCAAAGAATGTGGTCAAGGTTGGGTATTCCTAAACAACAACCACATAGTGGACATAATTAAATTTCCATTCCAGTCAAGAATGGTCTCCATTTGTGAGAACCAAGGCTATATGTTCAACTAGAAATGACACACACACACACACACACACACACAATATATATATAAAAAGGAATACAGACAAAGTTCAGCTTGAATAGGATCGTGGTGTTTTCCTCACCTCTGTCAGACCCTTTATCTTCAAGTAGCCACACAGGAAGGAATCCTCCATAGTAACATGCTTTTTTGGAGCAATATGAAAAAAGTACAAATGTTAATGTTGCGTGCTAAATGTTATTGTTGGCTCATACACACACCTTGAGTAGGGGCTCCCCGCCCCCACGCAAAACCTGTCCTACACTATCATGTCCATAATATTCGCCGGGGGACTAAGCATACAGTGCGTGGCTGATTCATTCGTTGTAGCACGATTTGTACCAGTAACCACAAATGCGATCAAACCTTGTCATATACTGTATTCAACCAAATCAACTGATATTTAAACGACAACCACAAGCTCAATGAAATACAACCATTAGGCACTGCTCAGCTGTCAATCACTCCCGACAGTTTGACAACTCAGCGATTGCTTCTCGTCAGCTGACAGTCCGCCAGATCAAATATATGTTGGTAATCTCACCTGCAAAACAACTTCTACATCATAAGAGTTGCCTTTACTCTTCTGGTGGCCTCTAAACCTAGACCCGCTGTAGAGGAGCGAAGTAACAACGCCGGGCTGACGTGTGTTGATCGGCGGCGGTGGGATAAGCGAGGCCGAGGATGCGAAGGCCACGGCCGGGGAGTTGCTGAGGTATCTGGCAGGAACAGGCATGGTTTTCCAATCACGGGCTTCACACTGACCGTGGTCAGTGGCCGTCCGGGCGCTATGCTGAATTAGGGTGTGTTGAAATCCCAGATTAAGTGGTTCACCAACATTCAAAAATCCCCCGGCCGTTTATTAATGTTGTTGGTATCAATTTCCCAGAAAAGTAAGAGGACTTCGACGCGCCGCCATAGACAGCAGCATCCGCCCCTCTCATTAGTTGACACATGTCACATGTCTTGAAACCAAAGCTCATTGGCTAATATTGCGGAAGGCGTTGTGGTTTATGTTGTCGTGTAGTTTTTTGTTACTAAAGGTTCGTTATGTGCATCGAGCGGAAGAACTACGATTCCCAACATAATTAGGATTTAACCCCAAATTGTGAGAAGAAGGAAGGTCAAACGCATGGCGTTCATGCCATCATACAGGACGTTGAGTTTGTGACATGGATCTAGCAAAAAAGCAATAAGCAGCACATAAGATTAGCTTATTCTGTAAATTCTTCACTTGCCCAGAAGTTATGGATATTATGACATCAAAGGAAGAAGCTCGTAATTTGTAGGTGGTCTAATTTGTCGCTTCGGTTCTTCTGAGGTCATTTTCTTAACACTTGACTAACACAACATTGACTGCAGTGATGTTGAGGAGCATTGTTAGACTTCAATGTCACTTGGGTAGTTCCCGAACCCTTCGCAAATGTTGTTCAAGAGATCCTAGCTCTAATTTCTCATTACATCGCAATGCGTACTCCACTTCCTTGGCGGGTAAGAATATGTCTCATGTTTGCAATTTACTCGTTAATAAATGGTTGCCACTGCTAGCGATCGAGACGTTTTTCATTTATTTGTTCTTGTCTACAGAAAGGAGGAAATTTTACAACGATGTCAGCATAGCCCAAGGCGAAGGTTTGTACTCAGTCAATCAAATCAAATGTGTTTATTGACTTGTTAGTTGTCATTGTGAAGATCTACGTTTAATTTATCCAGGTGGCGTGTATGAGATTCATCTGGACAGAAGGAAGTTAAAAACACCTGGAGGGAAGCTGTTCACCACCCCCAACGAAGCTCTAGCCATCGCAGTGGCAACGGAGTGGGATGTTCAGAAAGACACGCTTAAGTTTTACGCCATGCATTTGGTAAGCCTACTGACGATGTGGAGTAGGCCTACGTCACTGTCAGAAGGCTAATGGAAAGAAAGATGGTTCTTCGTTTAATTTTATTTTTCCTTTCAGACCACTCTTTGCAACACAGCCATTGACAACCCCACACATCGAGACAAGAAGCAAATGATCACTGCTGCGCTCAAATTTGTGGAGACTGATACTGTCTGGTAAACTACTTACTTACGCCTTCATCTTTTCAGTTGGCTGTTAAAATGATTAAGAACTAAAACTTGCTTGGTAAATGAGGTAATTAAAGCAAGTTGGTTGTGTATGAACACATCACACATTTTACAAATGACATGCATGCATCTGACAAAGAAATTAAAAAAGTTTAGCATTCCACTCATTGTAAGACTATCCATGCTAGTGTCGTAAGTATGCACAACTTTGACCAGTAAATAATAGTAGAAATTGCTGTTTCCATAAAGTTACAGAGTAGACGATCCTCCAGCCTTGGTTGAGCTGCAAAGGAATGAATGGGATCCTGTGCTGCACTGGATTGAGAACAGGTTTGCTACCACCTACTTAAAAGGTCTCTGCCCATGCACAAGTATTTTTAGTCTGCTGCTAGTCAGGCATATTTTTGCATTGATTTCTTCGAAGGTGTCCCGTTGAATCTGTCATGAAGTTTCCAATTATTTTTCACGAGTCCTCATTTAAAATCAGTGGAAACTTCCTGATGATAGATTCAATTTGATATAACCTCTGTTTGGTCTGCAGGTACAATGTGGTGATCGGCTCTTCCTACAATATACTGGGTCCTGAGATCCCAGAGGCCACCGTAGACACATTCCGGCAGCATCTCAACTCCTACAACTTCTGGTCCCTCACAGGTAAAGTAACATCTTATTGTAGCATCTGTACATTTATTCCTGATAGCTGAGCCATGGTTTGGTATTGAGGTTATTTTAATAGACCCTGGGTTTTGCAGATAAGTCGACAACTACAATATATCTCAACAGAATGATTCTTTAGCCGTTTACAATAACCCCATTCAGTAACTTTGCACCTGTGATGTTGCTGCAAGTGAGTGATATCCCCCAAAAACGTTTAACCACGCACAGTTGAATATGGAAGATATTATTGCTTAATGTGCATAATGATGCATTCACACCGCCAATAAACTATACACAGCGACCTAAGAACTAGCGACCATTCATCTCCAATGGTATCGCAGCGCGACAGGGCGGAGTCACGACTGACTTCAAAACTGGCGAGCCACTCGAGGGTGATGGAAAGTTGAACAAATTTTCAGTGACGTAGTTCGGCCACTACCAATCTGATTGGTGGATGTGGAATCCACCCCACATGGAAAGTTTTCTCTGCTGTTCTAGTAATTGAGTTAATGGAGGCGCAACTAATAGTGGGAGAGGGTTTTCCATTCGTTTAGCATTTGTATCTGGCTGTGTACCCAGATATAATAATAAAAAAACGATTTCACAGCTTATCCTCTGTGAGGTTAAATTGCAATATCGAGCTAAACAAGATCGACCTCTGTATATGTTTGTATAGACCAACGGCTAAACAAACATACAGTGGATGGAGGGGTTTGGTTTCTTCAGGCTATTGGCTTTGTTCCCACAATACTGTTAGTTTATTTAGTGCAGGTTAAATAATGAATTGTAGCTTCTACCATGATATGCAATTATGTAGTCGGAAACATGGGTTCTTCTGTCCAGGGCTGGAGTTCGTCATCACCCAGCTGAAGTCTGTAGTGCTCTCCCTGGCGATGATTGACAGGCATCTGACGGTGGAGGAGGCAGTCTTTTTGTCCAGACTCGAGGAGGAGTACCAGGTAGGAGAGAGAGAGAGGATTGATAATCCCCGGAATTGATTTGAATGTATTCTACTGGATCAAGTCTGCCATTATCATAATCATTTTTATTATAATTGGGCCATGGAAGTCTGGTGGTTAGGGTGTTTGATTCTCAGCCGAAAGGTTCTGGTTTCAAGCCCCAATGTCTGCAGTTTACCAACAGGCATCTCGAGCAAGATTCCTAACCTACATGTTAATGACACGCATATGAATTCACTGTAATTTGCTTTCGAACCAAGTCGTTTGCTATAATGACTCAATAGCCATAGGGGAATTACAACTGTGTGTGTGTCTTCTCTACAGATTCAGCGATGGGGAAGTGTCGAGTGGTGTCACGACTACGACAATTACGAGCTCAGGGCGCGGACGGCAGCCGGGGCACTGTTCGTTCAGCTCTCGTCGGAAAGCTCCAGCGTCAAACGCAAACTGATGCAGGACTGCTGATGACTTATATTTTGTATACAGGCAGCAAAACTTCAAACTGTAAACTGCAATGCTTTATGGTTGTCAGAGTTTTTTTTCCAGGTGTGGCTAACATCTCGTCTGTTTTCTTATCCGTAACTTATTCTGAGGAGAGGTTTTGAACCCAACCCGATTACCCCAAATATATTCTCCGCAGCATTCTTTAACAGTGTTACATTATGCAGCTGTCAACCATCTTCGTTAACAATTGTGTAGAAGGACTGAAACACTACCATATGTATGCAAGTTAGATTCTGTCACTCATTTTCTAGCAAATAAAGGTCATAGGCTGCGATGAGGTAAAACGTAAAGTTTACGTTTAAAGTTTTTTTTTCTTTTACAAAAAGATTTGGATTGCTGCAATATTGGAAAAGTCCATTGATAAAATGTATCATTCTTATTTTCTTGTACAAATCTGCCATCCTCTATGTATAAATACAACCTTCTCCACAAATACTTGTCTTTGCGCTTGCGTGGTCGTTTCCAATGTCGTTCATCATACGGTTGGGTGGGGTTTTTAAATTATTTATACGATTTGTAAGTTATATGATTTTAAATGTGTCTGCACAGCATCACGCATCAATCTGACATGTATCCACACAATCCCAGTCTATGACACACGCTCGGGAAAGCCTTTATTTACAGTCACTTCCCTCATGATTGGTGTTGTGGCTGCCCAAGCGTTGTCTCTATTGGTAGACTCTCTATGGCTCTGTTCTTGGCTAATGTAATTTACGTGTGGGCGGGTCTTATTTTCGAGCCTCAATCATCCCATGGACTGACTTGTTTGTTGTCGAGCAAGATGGAGTTCCTATTAGGAAATCCTTACAGTACTCCTGTGGGGCATTGTATTGGTATGTAACCGTTTCGCTTGATACCATTTGTGACTGAGAAATCAGCGTTTCACAAAACGATGCGTGAATATTTTTTGGGGAAAGCCAATGTCATCTAGCTAGCGTTAAGTGTGTTTTAGTACTGTAGCTGATCAGCTACTGTTAGCCGCCTAGCTGTGTGCTAACGTTACAGCAGTCATTACACTGCCTCTGACATAAAAGTTAATAACACGCAGACATGCAGTTTGACTCTATGCATCTGTGATATTTAGCTGCTTGGAAACGAATGCAAAATGTGCATGTGGACAGTGCAACTCTCACTGGTCGCTTACATAGTATAAGAAAAGCTAGCTAAAATTCATTAGATATTGTGACGGTAGCCTCAAGCTCCAAACTGAATTATGCCTGACTGTGTTGTCTGTATTCATTATTTTATCTAGAGAGGGCAACCGATGGCTCTCTTCAAAGCGAGGACTGGACCCTCAACATGGAAATATGTGACATTATTAATGAAACAGAAGATGGGTAAGAAGCTAGGATGAATTAGTGCCCATGTCATTTGATAATTCGGTCGCCCTTTTTCATACACAAAACACTCCCTGAAGTAGGCACACAAGCCATTACTATCTCGTTCTTATCTTTGGCATTGCATGGCCAAAGATATTCCCTTTGATTTCTGCTGGATTTATTCAAGGGCTTCATTCCTTATCTCTCTGTCCCATTAACCTTGCATGAAAAAGTGTGAAGTCCAAGTCTTGTTTGAAAAGTGGGAAGGGACCGGTTACTCTTCTCCTATACCATGGAGAAAACATCCAATAAAATAGTGGTGGACAAAAATATAATTGCTTCAATTATCTGAAGGTGTCTCAACTATAACTAGGTCACAATACACAAATCAAGCTTACAGTGGAGCTTGTGTCAAATTAATAGACTTGATTGTTGAAGAAGTTGTATCTGAAAAGATGGCTACAGCAAGGGGACATGTGAGAGTCCTGGTTAAAACAGTGACATGCATTACAGCTACATCAGAAGACAGTAAATCATTAACTGCATGTTACATCTACCAGTATTCCATCTCATATTTTCATTCACCTGTTCCATAAAAGTTCATAATACTCCCTGAACCTGTTATAATTTCTCAACCTTATACGAGAGCATTGTGCTATAACTCTGTGTGTGCAGGCCAAAGGATGCCATTAAAGCAGTGAAGAAGAGGTTGAATGGCAACAGGAACTATAGGGAAGTGATGCTGGCCCTGACGGTGAGTAAGGAACTTAACTAGAGTTTAACTATTACATACAGGGGGACTGATGGTGTGGTGGCTAGGATGTTCGACTCCTAGCTGAAAGGTACTGGGTTCGATCCCCTTGTCCACAGCCCAACCTGTAGACATCTTTGAGCCCAACACCCTACCTGCCTGTAATGACATGTATCTAAATGTATGACATGTATTGCTGTCTGCTTTGGATAAAAATATGGATAAATGACCAAAAAAAGGTACATTAGACATGATTGGACACTCTGCTCCAGGTCCTGGAGACGTGCGTGAAGAACTGCGGCCATCGTTTCCACTCGCTCGTCACCAGCAGGGACTTCATAGATGGTGTGCTGGTCAAAATCATCTCCCCCAAGAACAACCCCCCAACAATTGTACAAGACAAAGTGCTTGCCTTAATTCAGGTATGGGGCATAATAATACAAAAAGTTTACATTATGACATTCATTCAATTGATGCAGGCTTCAGAGACCTTGAAGTGGGTAGCTGTTATAGTAACTCAGTAACTTTGAACTGGCTGCAAGTGGAATTACACACACCTTTTTGCCCCCATATTTTTCATTGAATTAATGGAAGAATTTAGTTTGAGAGAGAGCAAAAACCCAGTATGGCTAAATGCTATTTTGAGTGTGAGAAAAGGTTCTAATGAGGTGGCGTCTGGTGTTCTGGTGGTGGTGTCCTATGATCCCCAGGTAGAGATGTGTGGGTGATAGGTTTCGCCCGGCCCTCAGTCTAGAGGGCTCTAATTACCATTCAGCAGCTCAGGTAACTGAGGCAGGCTCAGGTGGGATCCTCTCTTATTTCCTCTGGGGAATACATCATGTGATTTGGTCTGCAGAGTGGCTGGCTTTTCTTGTTATGCATTTGTTCTATATTTACCATCCTTCCCCCTTGTGCAGAACAAACACCCCTGAGAAAGAACTGCGAATTATTTTTCAGTTCAATTTGGATTCAGATCAAAGTCTCAATTTTGGTTTGGTTAGAGGTGATTTTAAGGCCATTTGCTTTGATCTGGCCTCTGTTGTCCTCATTGTGTTCAAGTTGAACCACTAATGAGACGTGGTTTACTGATGCAATGCAACCATGGCTGGCAGCAACAAGGACCAGAGAACAAGTCTTCACTCACTGTTGCACACTGTCAGCGTTTTGTTTGTGTTGTGTTGTTTTCATACAGTTTCTGTCCTTCTGGGTCTCTTAACCAGCTATGGTTGGTTTTTGGCCCTGCCTAGCTCAATGTGAACCTTCAGTTGATGGAGCATGGCATTAACACTGCCAGGTTTATTTTCCTCACCGGGATTGAAGTGTTATGTAATCTTGTTCAAGGTTTGTTACCCACTGGGGCCACCCATGCTAAAAATGAGTATTTTTCACTCCAGGTATTGCAAGGCACTTTGTATAAAAACATTCACCAAATGGCATATTTTATTCCTCATTGGGCTGTTACAACGCGAGAAGGGAGGAATGTACTCCCAACATTGGAATGCCTCATGGTACCACAGTAATAAAAGAATAACAACAAATCACCTAGGAGAGGATGCCCATCGGTGCCTCAGCTGCACCTGTTGGGCTGGAAAGATGTGATGGTCTCTTTGGAAGCACTCTCCCATTTTGAAATGCTAAACTGAAATATGTTTCTGGATTTGATCTGAGGCCAGAAATGTTTTATTTGCTGCCTGCAGATACAGTATAGACTGCCTAGCCAAGAAGTGTGTGATTATCCAGAGGCAATTAATCAAATCAAGTAATTTGCATGAAGGCTTTTTATTATTTTGTGACGTCTTTATTCCCGTATGTCGCACTGCCATTCAAAACCCATGGCAGTGCCCCAGAATGCATTGGGGTATAGTTTGTCTAAGCAGAGTTGGTGGAAAATCTGCCGGTACAAGGCATTGGCTCAGTTTCATGTTGCTTCTGGATAACTTGAACGGAATTTATGAATGTCAACACATTTCTATTAATACTGGATGAAAGAATGAAGATGTTTGAAAAATGTGATTACACTCGTACTCATAAGTAAGGTCCTAAAACAAATTATTGATTGGTATTACAACCAAAACCCAGCTAGTAGTATTATAATAAAATAATTATCAATAGCAATACCCAGCTCACCTACTCAGCTCTGTTGCTTCCTACTCTAGGCATGGGCCGATGCATTCCGGAGTAGTCCGGATCTCACCGGAGTGGTCCAGATCTATGAGGAGCTCAAGAGGAAAGGCATCGAGTTCCCCATGTCAGAGCTGGAGACCCTCTCTCCCATACACACGCCTCAACGGGTAAGAGCGCAATAGCACTAGGCACGGGTAGTGGCAAGGATCTGGCAACACGATACACATCACATTACAAGGGTCACATTTCAATCTATTGCGATTCCTTAGTAATATTTTTTAGGTAATGTAGTTGATTTGGAAAAGTGTCGAATGAATGTTGTAATAACTGCTGGCTTTACTCTCTATCACAATGTTGTTATAGCGGAGATGAATACAATGACATGACAACTAGGTCCCACAAATGAAGCCAGACATGTTATACTGCCACAAACCATGTGTAAACTATTAAAAGCGATACAACACATGCTCCATGAATCTCTATAATACAACTGCGATATTTAGTGTATCAGATTTTTTCAAACCTCCCCTAAATATCACTCTAAAGACTGAGGCCTACTTTCCTCTGTGTTTAGTTAAATGCAGATGTGATCTCACTTCAGAAGTTGTTGAAGTGAGATCACTGTTGCAGACACATTTCCTATATCCTTGCCTAATCATGGGCGTCTTATTAGTACGTGCAAGTCCGGTTAGAGCAGTCTAAGTGTAACATTTTCCTAACAGGACCCTGCCAAAAACAGTTTTGTGCCAAGGCCTTGCCACACTGCTAATACCGCGACTGCCAGGGCGACTGAATCATAGACTCCACCTTTTTGTGGAGCGTCGCAGCATAGAAGCTGCTTGTATCACAAACCCCTTTGCTAAGTCCTCCAAAAACACTGTTGGATTCCATCCACTGTGATCTCCTCCCCCAGGTGGCGTCCGCACCTGAAGGTGACTCCGCCCTCCACCAGTACAGCGCCCCGCCTCCCCAGACCCACGCCCAGCCCACAGTGCCCGTGGTCCCACCCGTC